>PVJD01007970.1:0-77662 GCA_004026545.1 Mormoops blainvillei | reverse complement strand
CCTCTCATGCATCCCTCACTGGGGACCTTGCCTGCAGCCCGGGCATGTACCCTGGGTGAGACTCAAACCAACGACTCTTTGGTTCTCAGGCTGGCACTCAATCCACTGAGCAACACCAGCCAAGGCCCAACACCATTTGTTGAAGAAGCTATTTTTAGTCCATTTTATGCTTCTTACCCCTTTGTCGAATATTAATTGACCATAGATACAGGGGTTTATTTCTGGGCTCTCTATTCTGTTCCATTGATCTATATGTCTGCTCTTATGCCAGTACCAGACTGTTTTGATTACAGTGGCCTTATAATATAGCTTGATGTCAGGTATTGTGATCCCTCCTACTTTGTTCTTCTTTCTCAAAATCGCTGCAGCTATTCAGGGTCATTTGTGGTTCCATATAAATTTTTGAAATGTTTGTTCTATATCTGTGAAATATGTCATTGGTATTTTAATAGGGATTGCACTGAATCTATAAATTACTTTGGGTAGTATGGACAATTTGATGATGTTAATTCTTCCAATCCATGAACACGGTATATGCCTCCATTTATTTATCTTCCTTAATTTCTTTCTTCAGTGTCGTATAGTTTTCTGAGCACAGGTCTTTTACCTCCTTGGTTTGGTTTATTCCTAGGTACTTGGTTTTTCTTGTTGCTGTAGCAAATGGGATTATTTTTCCTACTTTCTGATTTTGATATTTCATTGTTGGTGTACAAAAATACCTTCGATTTCTGAATATTGACTTTATATCCCACTGTTTTGCCAAATTTACCTATTAGGTTGAATAGTTTTTTGGTGGAGTCTATAGGGTTTTCTATGTACACTATCATGTCATCTGCAAACAATGACAGTTTTACTTCCTCCTTTCCAATTTGGATGCCTTTTATTTCTTTTTCTTGTCTGATCTCTGCAAAGCCACTATATTTTTTTATAAATATATATAAATAACTTTTCCTGACAAGTTAAAAAATGTAAGGCATGTGGCAGAAGAGTTTTCTTCAGTTATATAGTTTCAGTTTCCATGGTCCTGCAGCTGGATACTTCTTCCTGTTGTCCTTTCACGTGTCACTTTTGTTAACACTTGCCACCAAATCTTTTTCTTAAGTACCAGGGGTTTGGCTTTGGAGGTTTTCCTAAATTGGCCTTTAGCTGCCACTCATATTACATTATTAAAGGATGTGAAAAGAATTCAGCTAATAAAACATTCTTTAAATATATCCATTCAATGAATTAAGTTTAAAGAATTCATTTACTAGATTAAATTGAAAAAAAATAAGGTTAAATGAGACTAAAACAAAAATGACAAGTTATCTTACTGTCCTTTATTTGGACATAATACAACTAAAGCAATTTCTGTCTGATTGCTAGTTATTCTCTCTCTCTCTCTCTCTCTCTGTCTCTCAATTTCCTTTAAAGATTTGACCTTCCTTTCATGCCATAACCTGAATATATTTAAACCTAAAATATTAACTTCCTACTAAACATTTATATTTATTGAACATAAAACATTGGCCAGATATTTTAACATTTTAAATGTTTTGTGTTACAAGTTTTCACACAGAAATTATATACTAATACTTTGTATGTATATGTGCATGTGTGTGTTAATTTAAAAAACAATGAAAGCAAGTTTTTCAGGATTACCAATTCCATTTAAACCTGGATGGGAAAATAGCTTTTCTCCCTCATCTGGACTATTGGTAAAGCAGCCTCCCTGTATATAGGAACAGCCACCTCTGTCAATGAACACCCCATCTTTTCATTGGTTATTCACTGCTGGTTCTCCTCTAAGATCTAGTTCTAGGCAAACAACTATTAGATGTAAGAGTGGAACATACAAATGGAAAACCTGGAAGAGACTCAGAACTTAGTAAATGAGCTATATGGCCTTGGGTTAGCCATTCAATCTCTCCACTTGTTTCCTTATGTTATCCTGTTAATCCTAGAGATTTACTGTGAGTAATAAATGAGATAAGATTTCGATATAGATATTCAGAGCAACTGTTCTTGATACCCTCCAAAAACTGGATAAAATATTATTTTATTCTCTCTATTAATGTTTAGGACAAATCAGTGATTGTGCTGGAGGCTCGAAACTATAAAAAACTTTAGCCATATAAGCCAGTGCAAGGGGTAAGAAACACAAATTTGTTCTAAGTGGAGTGGAGAGGTCCAGACCAGAGACCCCACTACACACACACATCCCCCAAAATCCAAGATCTCATAAAGAAACCCTCTCTTAGTGAATTAGAGGGATGGACACACATACACACACACACACGACTGGAAATAAAGAGATAGGTAAGATATGTGCATCAACGTAAGTAAAACAGAAAAAAGAAAAATTTCCCCTAAGAATCCCTAACCTTTGAAGCTTTGAGACCTGAATTCATACAATCTACAAGGATCGAATAACTCTGTGTGAAAACACAGCTTAACGTCTCAGGCCCTTGACAGAAGTAAACATACATTTTCTTTAAAGATATACATTTTAATCCCAGGCCTCAAAGTCCCACAGATAAAGTTTCTAGAACCATGAATTCAAAATTACAAGTCAATAAATACATGAGAAATAAAACTACCATGAACAAGAATCAACAAACTACTTAGTCTGACTTCAAAATACTGAAAATATTCAAATAATGAGATGCAGAACATATTATGAATTAAAGGAGAAAGAAAAGAGAATAAAATGCAAATTAGATGACAGTGAAATCGTATATTCCAAATAAAGAAAGTAAGTAGATGTCCACATGGAAATCTATACCCCTAAAACAGCTACTGAGGGAAAAGGATAAAAATATTTTAGATGAACACCATTGGGAGCATTTAAAACCAAGAGACTCTTGGTAAAGGAACACTTCAAGAATGTTCTGCAGAGAGAAGGAAAGTAATATCAACATATATGTTGAGAATGGGATAATTCGAATGGAATGTTCTAGATTCAAACTACATAGATTAACTTTTAAATGTAATTGTTATAAATGCACATTTAAATTTCTAGAGTAATTCCCCAAAATAATAAAAGTAGAGTAAAATTTCCAAACTAGAGGAAGAAAAAATTTGATGAGGAAAAACACCTCCAATCTAAAAGAAGGCTAGAAAAAAGAGAAACACACACAGACAAGTGGAACAAATACTACAAAAGTAAGAGACTACAAATGAATGCAATATCAATCATAATCAATGTAAACAGACTAGGGCTCCAGCTAAAAACAAAGATCTTTAGATTATTTTTAAATTGACCATATACTGTCTACTGGTATACATTAAAAATAAAATAAGGACCCTGGAAAGTAGTGAATAACAAGATGGGAAAATATATACCAAGCAAATATTAACCAAAGAAAAGTTGGTGCTAAAGTGATATCAAACAAAATAGACTTTAAGACAAAAGTAACATCCAAGATAAAGAGGGTCACAGGCATATACAATTTTTAATTTATCAAAAAGTGATAATTCTGGAGTTGTATATACCTCAAACATAGCCATAAAATACAAAGAATAAAACTGGGAAAAATTACAAGGATAAGATAAATGCAACAGCACAGTGCAAGATTATATCACACCAATTTCAGTAACTGATTTAAAAGGTAAGCAAAAAAAGAAAAAAATCCCTAAGGATGAGGCAGATTTGAAAAACAGAATGAAACAGCTCTATCTAATGCGCATGTGTAGAGCGTGGCGCTCACCATCGGAGCGCACAGGCTATGTCCAAAGCACATGGGTGATTTTGTAAATATATTGTCAACTGAACATAGAGCAACTCTCGCCTAATTTCAAAAATCTGTATCATATATATTCTAATCTCCGACCTCAAGAAAATTAAATTAGATAATAATTACCAAAAGGGGAATTTTAAAAAGAATATGCATTTGAAATTTAGACAATGCTTTAATTTGTGGGTAAAAGAAACCTCACAAAGTTCAAATACTTAAAACCAAATGCGAATGAAAAGCTATATATAAAAACTTCCACTATGTAACTAAAGCATCTTCATACTAGGAGAGCATTTTATAGCTTCAGAAAAAAAGAAAATCTGAGCATCACAAAGGTGCCGTAACTTCCTAAGCTGCAGAAATCAAGCAGAAGTTCTTGCGGGCAGCTACAGTGAAACACTGCACTGTAGTAAATGTGAACTCGAGCTATGCGCACCAACATAAATAAACTCCAGAAAAACATACTTCGGAGCAATTGCAGACTAATACAAAAGTGTAGTTCTATTCTTATGTTCAAAAATAGGCAAATCTAAACAACATATGATTCAGAAACACATGCATGTGATTAAAATATGAAGAAAAGGAATGGAGAGATTATTCCAAAATTCAGGGTAGTAATTGCCTCTTGGAAGGAAAAAGAGGTATGCTATCATGAAGGGACCCACAGCAGCCTTCAAAAATAGTGGTAATGTTCTATTTCTTAAACTGGCTGAGAAGCACAAGGTTGTTTCTTTATTTTTATATATTTTTTTTAATTTTTACTTTTTCTTGTATTTTTCCATTACTTTTTATCCCTTTTATATTCTCTTCCACCTCTACCCACTCCATTTCCCCCGCAATTACCACAGTTTGCCCATATTTTCATATTTTATACAATTATACACTTTTACTCTGAATTATATACTCACAATAAAACATTAAATTAAAAACAATGCTTTTTATACCAGGTACTTGGTTTAGCTTTTATAAAAACACTAATGGAATAGTTTAATAATTATTTCTTGTCATAGTCTACTAACTTCCACTGTCTCCTTGGGCTGGAAAACTATAAATTTTGAACCACCCTCCAAAAAATGTTTAAATTAAATAATTTTGATTGAACCGTTTAGTTTTAATTTTTTACATACATGTATATAAACACATTTATGAAATTTAAGATAATACATGTGAAAGCATTTAAGATGTATGTACCTATACAAATACAAGGTAATATATGCATGGAGATATTTTAAGGGACAGATAGAATTACTGCTTTTAGAGTAAGTAGAATGTGGCTAAAGGTCAAATTTAGATGATTACCTTCTAAAATCTCAAGTGAACCTGTTTCTCTTTGTGTTTATTTTTGTTTTTGTTTTGACACTGCCAAGGCAAGATGGTTGAGAAGAGCAAAGATGGGAGCACAGATCATATGTCTTTGGAGAGTAAATTAGGGATTCCTGTTATGTGACATAAATGTTGAAGGAGAAGAGAAACAGTTTTCACCAAAAGAAACTAGGTAGTTACAGCATACATCACTAAGCTAGAGAGTCAGAAGTTCACCTGCCTTACATCTGCTCCCTCCCTTTTCCTATCAAAAATATGATTTATCAGGGTGGGTGTGTAAGAGTTCAGGAGATCATTTCAGGAAGAAACACCAAACTTTGGTAACTACTGATGCATCCAAGATGATACACAACATGTTTTACAATCAGTTTGGTGCACAATCAATCAGAAAAAATACTGACATTTAGGCTATATCAGTGCATTCTAATATGAAGACTGATATTTCTCACCCTAGCCAGTGTGGCTCAGTTGGTTGGAGTGTTGTCTTGTGGACCAAAAGGTCCCGGGTTCAATTCCTGATCAGGGCACATACCCAGGTTGTGGGTGGGTTCTCCAGTCTTCTTCCTACAAGAAAGCAACCAATTGATGTTTCTCTCTTTCTCCCTTCCTCTCTTTCTAAAAAGCAATGAAAAACAAAAGTTCTTGGGTGAGTATATTGAGTATATTTTAAAAAAACAGAAAAAGACTGGTGTTTCTCAGCCTTTTATTTTGTATGTATTTTTGTTTTTTGTGTTTTTTTTGTTATCCTAGAACAATGCCTTGTACATTGTAGTTGCTCAATAAATATTTGTCGAATGAATGAACAACATGCTTAAAGTTTAAAAAGCAGAGAGTTAAAACTAAAAGCTGTGGGCCCGAAGGGGGTAAATATTTATAAGGGCATTTCATGTAGGCTGAGATTTACTCAGCAGATGACAAGACAGCAGTTAACTGTTGGGAGCCCAGTAGAGCTCCTGTCGGGCGCATGGGCTTTGACATCTACAAGACGTGAGCAAAACTCGTCTCTGCTCGTTACTGGATTGTAATCTCCACAAAATCTCAAAGCTTCTCTTTTATTTTTCTGCCTATATTTAAGATCTTTGTCTTTAATCATCAGCAGTTTTATTATGATATATGGTAGGTGTCTGTCCTGTCTGGGACTCATTCTCTGAGCATGAAGATTCTTATCTTTCATCAATTTGGAAATTCTCAACCATTATTTCTTTAAATATTGACTATACTTTTCATCTAAAGTTGATTTGAGGCACAGAGTGAACCTTCCCTTTCTCCTTTCATGTCTCTTAAACTCTTGTTTATTTTCCTTGCCTTTATCTTTCCTTAGCTCCGTCTTGCTTTCACTGATTTTCTGTTCAGTTGTGTCCGTTTGACTTTCTCTTGGAGACTTTAATTTCAGCTATCATGTTTCAAATCTAAGAGTTATATTTGTTTTCTTAAATCTTTTTATTCACAGGGTTCTGTTATCATGTTTTTATTCGTTTCATGATATGTGGGCTTACCTATGGGAATCTTTTCTAGCCTGTGCTGAAGAGGTTTCTCTCAAAGTAGTTTCGTGTTTGCTTTTGACAGATGAATCAGGCACATTGCCAGCCATTTCAAGCCCCTTGTACACTCCTTTCTTAACTGGAATTTCCCATTCTGTGTGGTGGCATAGACTTGAACCTACAACTCTGGGGGGAAATGCCCCCAGGGTAATGAATTCTGCAGGAAAGACCAAGAAATACAAGTTTCTTTGTTGCCTATCTGGGCTGAAGGGCGGATTTTTTTTTTCTCTAAAGTTCCCTCCTGTTGAAGGTATGTTTATTCCAATGTTTATAAGAGTTGTTATAAGGTTATTATAAAAGTTTCAATTCCTATGAGCCCTGCATTTCCTTTGTGCCCGAAAGCTTCATCCCCTGGTCTCTCTTGGGTGTCACACCTATGACCCTCAGGGTTTCTGGCTGGTTTCATTTCCCAATTTATATTCCCCTTCTGGGCATTTCCTTTACTTTCTCGAAAACTCAGCTACACAGCTCAAGCTGTTCGTAGCGGGCAGGTGTCAGTATATCTACCTTTCCAAGCTCCAGAAAGTGGAAATCTCCTAATTTCTTAAAGTTAGTTCCAAGCATATGACTTGCTGATATTTGACCATTTTCAACCTATAGAATTTTATGTTTCATAGCATCATGTCTCTTAAATATTTAAATATTGTGTAACCTTCAGGTTCATATGAGAATTAAATGAGATCATATATGTCAAGTTTTTATCAGTTTGGTCACATAGTAAGCAATAAATGGTAACTTACTGTTACAAGCATATGTCTAGAAATGCCTGACATATTATAGCAAAAATATATGTCACACATACACATCCTGTGATAGGATTTTCCTCGAAGGAAGGGAAATGAATTGCTGGAAACAAGGAAGGAAAGAGACTAAATTATTCCTGTAAACTCTTCGGTAACTTTTGAATTTTGAATGATTTGCATGTATTTACTATTCAAAAATTATTTTTAAAACAATTAGATTATAAACTCATCAAATCGCCTACTGTCCTCTAGATATAAGGCAGAGTATGAGATTTGGGCATGGCTTTTGACTTTTATGCTATTTCTGTGTTGTTTGAATTTTGCTAATAAACATGTTCATATACTATGTTTATAGTTTAAAAATTAAACCTAAAAAAATTACTTGGCCATATGCCCCTTGGGGTATGATATTTTATTTTTACCTCTTTGCATGAGGGAAGCAAGGTTACCATTAGCTTAAACACAGTAAGTGGGCAAATCAGTCTGATCTGGTGTGAAGAACAACATAAAAAAATTCCAAACAAGCTAACTTCAAAAGCTGAACTTTAGAGATTGCAGAGGTATTTCATAGTTATAAATTGCATTCTGTGCTTTGCATGTTTTAAAGGAGATATTCAGCCTCAGAGTGGAGGAAGATGTCATGGCATGGTAGAAAAATGAGTCATTGTTTTGTTGCGGTGGCAGTTTCTCTTAAAACAAAGCAGCAACTGCTTTTGAAAACAGGCTCACACTATGATTCCTCTGTCTGGCGTGGTACGGAAGACGTTTACAATAAAGATGCTAATGGGTTGTTTAAATTGCACCCTCAGTAGGGGTATTTCCCTAAGAAATATGAGGCCATTAAAAGAAGTTTTCACTTATTTGAAAATCTTCATAACATCTTATGTGAATACCTTAAAATCCATCACATCATGGATATACAAAATAAGACTTAGTCATTTGAGGGTAAGATGGTTTAATTTTTTCAATTAAATTTTAAACATTTTAGCCCTTCCGCCTATAAATGCATCAGTCAATTTGCTACTGCCTCCCATGTTCATTAAGATTCTGCAAAACAGTCCTGGAATACTGTGTGACTTGTTAATTGTGAGAAAAAAAAAATCCCTTGCCTTCTTTTTTATTTGTAAAATACTAACCCAAAATTCTTTTAGAGTGTCAGCAGTTGTGCTATTAGATGGAATACACAAAACCTGAACACACCGACAGGTTAAAAAGATCTTGGATTTCTGAAGAATGTTTGTCCTTGTTTCTTTCCTGAATCTGTTACCTGCTCTTTCCTCTCCAGCTATGAAAGACCTACTCCCTTCCCTTTCTCTGTCACCTGCAAACAGGAGAAGGACATGTCCTAAAGATCACACATTTATTCCAAAAGTTAAATACCCAAACTTGAGCACATGAATGAATGGCAAAAATGAGAATACCAATGTGAACCAGTTTACAGAAAACTAAGACTAGTTCCATAAAAGGGCTTTATACTCTCTCCTTTGCCCCATCTCTGTAGAGGAGGCTCCGGTGATTAGATAAAATTTTCTAGAATGTGAGGTGGTGGTAAAGATGGGGATAACCCTTAATACCTTTTGGCCTAGAAAAAGCCTAGAAGGGATTGCCTCTAAACTGATAACAGACAAGTTATTTATGACCATGACTTGCCTACAGCTGGAAGGGCCGGTGCCTGCTACCATCTCCTGGGCAGGAGACCTCAGGAAAACTGGCGTGTCTTTGACATTCAAGTTGCCTAACGCATTTTCCATGATCAGACATCTGGGTGACGTTGGGCAAGTTTCTTGACCTCTCTGAGCCTGTTCTACTCCTAGATGTCATATAAATCCAATGAAAGAAAGCTAGTAATATATCATAATCGGATCATAGTAAGCACTCAACAAGTGGCAGAGAGATGGAGAACCCTACCCGTTGATGATTCCCCCTCACTCCAGTTCCCCTCACTGTCATTCCCACCAGCTCACCTAATGGGAATAAAGGGGGGATGGAAATAAACAGATGCCAAATTGAAAACATTCAAATCTGATTCACAAGACATACATGGTTGATGTGGATTGTTACTTTGCCCACTGAGCGCGGTTTGTGAGGCACTTATAGGTTGTTTAACAAAACTCACAGGTGACTTAGGTCCTGTGGGAAACTGACCCTTGATGATGTGTTTCCAAAAGGAATCCTGCTCCCCTCCAGTTTGGAGGCTGGATCTGGAGGGTAAACAATTAGAACGTGGTGGCTCCACGATACTGAGATCGCCTCTTTTTGCTTCTTTCTTCTGTGAGCTCTGGGAAGGAATTAGCTTTTGCTGCTGGTGGTAACACTCCCCTCTGCCGTTTGTACCCTTCCATCAGGACAGCCCCAGAGGAGGTACGTACAGGACAGGTGGGCCCGCTGCCTGCTGTGAACCATCCTCGGGACTGCACAGGACACCCCTGCCTGCCCCCCATCCCTTGATGAAACTGCTACTTTCTTCATTGTTATGTCTCAGTTTTAATTTCTTTTTCTCACTGGTTTCTAGTTTATAGCTGTCTCTTCTCCATTAGTCTGGAAATGTTAACTTTAGTGCAACTAACTGGAAATTTTTCCTGTTTATATATTAAATCCAACAAAAGAAACTTATGATCCATTTCCTCAAGACTTTTCAGCCTTTTACCTTCAGAGAGGATCACATCATAGCAATTTTTCCATCCTTCCGTTGCATCAACAAGATATGGACATTGATGGATTCTAGTGTAGAGTTTTAAACAACCTGGAAATTTTCATTTTCTAAGGAAGTGTAGGCACAAGTGAGGGAATAACAAGTTTAGAGATGAAAATGAAATTTCTGAGATTAAGCAACTGATAAAGAATGATTATATTCCAACTGTAATTTTTAAAGTTTGAGTTCCAAGATTTTCCCATTAAGAGGTACTTTTAGAATAAGTCAGGTTTCATGAATATGTAATGAATTTCAGTTACCCATTAGTTCTTTCATCAAATGCAACATCATTATATCTGAAGAAATCTTCTCTTATGACTCCCAGAGAAGTCTGTTAAACTAAGGCTCTAAAGCTCAAGCAGGATTTATTTCTAGTCACGTTGGTGCAGAAGCAACTGGGGGCGGGGCACGAGGGGGAAGCCCCCGTCCTGTGGTGCCTGTGACATTTAACTCCTTGAAGTGGAGGAAAAGAAAGTAGACAAACAGCCAGTTTCTGGTGCTATTCAACTGTCAAGAACTATATTCAGGGAGCAGAAAACATGTTGGTTTTCAGGATAAATTAAAATACATTTTCATTTGTTTTCAGAGTGGAGAATAATAACTTGAACATATAAAATAAATGACTTCATGTAAAAGAATATACAAGGTGGGGCAAATGTAGGTTTACAGTTGTTGACGATGTGAAACACAGTTAATACAGCTGCTGTAATGATCATAACCTGCATGTCTGTTTCCTTACAAACAACTGTCACCCTACCTATGCCCCACCCTGTATTATTCTCACGATAAGGTATTCAGAGTTGGCCACAGCAGTACCAGTTTCTAACAGGTGCGCGGGAATCCTGCAGCCAAGTCTACCCTAAGTACACAAACAGTAAATCTAAATAACTGCCAGATTTTGACCGGGAAACATGTAAAGGCTACCTGCCAACTCCTTTTGTGAAAAGCGGCACGTGTTAGCCGCAGACTCCAGGGCAAATTTCTTAGGGGAGAAAGATGTGACTTGGAATCCAGACCTTTGGAAAAGACCCTCATTTTGCAACGGGATAACGTGATCATCTTAGCAGACCCACTGGCCCCCGCTCCACCGTCCAACTCGGCTAGAGGACGGGGAGGGAAAGGAGGAGAGTTGGAAAGGGAAGTGGCCTCAGCTTCTTGGTTTTTCCCACCGTGAAAGGCATGGACTCTATTCCAGACTGGCCAGAAATAAGACCAGTGATTACTCAAAACAATTTACCATCATTTTCAGATAGTAACAAATTTATCATCTGTGTAGTTAAAAAATGTTATTACCAGTGATAATCACATTTTTCAACCGCCAAATGTTGAAACTTTTACCTTCCTTAGGAAAACTTTGGCCTGTGTAAAATGATCAAGAAGATTCATATTTTCTAAAGGAAACAAAACTTCCAAGTTTAGCATAGTAAATGCAGCGATATTTTTCTCATCGCCCTGTGTCCCTGTTGTCTTTGTCAGGATGCCCGAAAGATGTTCCTTTGCCAAGAGCTGAATCTGGTTATCTGGAAGGTCAAGACTGGTGAGGTTCCAATAAGCACCTAGGGCGGATACATATAAATAACCAGAAGGAACCCTGGCCGGGTGGCTCAGTTGACTGGAGCAGCATCCCATACACCAGTGGTTGTAGGTTAGATCCCGGGTCGGGGCACGTATCTAAGTTGCAGTTTTAATCCCCAGGGGGGTGGGTACAGGTGGCAACTGATCAGTGCTGCTTTCTTGCTTTCTCTTTATCCCCCACTTCCTCTCTCTCTAAAAATCAATAAGCATACCTTCAGGTGAGGAATTTTTTTTTTAAAGACTATTTTTTAGATTCAGCTGTTAATAGGTATATATTTATTGCCATTTTACTCTTCATAATTTTGATCTTTTTCTTAAATAAGCCCCTTTAACATTTCATATAATACTGGTTTGGTGATGATGAACTCCTTTTGTTTTTTCTTTTCTGGGGAGCTCTTTATCTGCTCTTTGATTCTAAATGATAGTTTTGCTGGGTAGAGCAATCTTAGCTGTAGGCTCCTGCTTTTCATGACTTTGAGTATTTCTTGCCAATCCATATTAACCTGCAAAGTTTCTTTTGAGAAATCAGCTGACAGTCTTATGGGAACTCCCTGCAGGTAACAAACTTACTTTCTCTTCCTGCTTTTAAGATTCTCTCTTTATCTTTTACCTTTGACATTTTAATTATGATGCGCCTTGGAGTGGGCCTATTTGCATCCTTCTTGTTTGAGACTATCTGTGCTTCCTGGACTTGCATGTCCATTTCCTTAAGAACAAAGACAGAATCATGGATATGGGGAGCATTTTGATGGTTGCCACATGGGAGGGGGATGTGAGGGAATGGGTGAAGAGATGAGGGGATTAACAAGTACAAACAGGTAGTTACAGAATAGCCATGGGGATGTAAAGTACAGTATAGAAAATGGAGTAGCCAACGAACTTATACTCATGACCCATGAAGATGAAAAATGGTGTGGGGATTGCCTAAGAGAGTGGGGAGTGCTGAATGGAGAGGGGCAAAAGGGGAAAAATTGGGACAACTGTGATAGCATAATCAATAAAATATAATTTAAAATATAAATGAATAAAGAAAGAATAACCAAAAAGAGATCTTTCCTTCTGGCGTGATTTTCAGTTGGTTCCTCCCCTCCTTTCCCCCAGGTCTCTCATCATTTTAACAGAGCTGCTATAACCCTATTTTATAGTTTGATATTTTTAAGTAAATTGAAAAATAAACTGTTATATGTTATCTATGGTTCTTTTTCTTCTTATATAGTGGGCCTCACTTTTGCTTTGAAAAGCGTAGAAAGTATTCAATCTAGGGAAGAAAAATGACCAAATGATTCCCAATTCATTGGGAGAATAAAGTCCGAAGCACCACTTCTGACAGCACACGAACTTGGCTTTGGATAAACCCTGACAGCTTGTCTCTGCATCTATTCAGTGGGCTTCGGAGTTTTGTTCCAAGTACTTGGTTCTCTAGAAACAGTTATTTTTTCCATTACAACAATGCTTACGTAGCTATGCCCTTAGAATACTGATGGTTGTCTCTGTAAAATTCATCATAAACTATATGGGCATTGTAATAAAGTATGGTACTGTTCACAGGAAAGCCACATGGCCCAGGTGTCAGAATTAATGTGTTAAAGTTGGAGATCAGGTTCTTGCTGCAGGCTCTCTCTCCATATCACATTCCCTTCAGAAGAGCAAGTGGACCCAAGACTGCAGGGCATCTGAGTACGTTGTCAAGTTTACTTAATTTTAAAGATGTTTGCATTTATTCTCACCAGTCTTAGTATAGGTAAATTGCTTAGGGAACTAGATGAGTAATTTTTAACCTTTCTTAATGATATCATTCTTCTGAATATATACAAACCTTAAAAATGGATAAGGAGAAAAGCATAAACATGAAATTTTATCTAGTTTCTGAGAAATAAATAGTGTTTATACCACCATGTTATACCACAGAGGCGATTTCTTTTCCGAAACATAAAGTAAGCCATAAAATTATTCACAAAATAAACCTAAGCTATCATTTGTCAATCCTATCAGACATTGAAAATATTTATCTCATTTGCAGAACGTATCCATTGAGAGGAAAAATTATACATTCCACTGCAATACTTGATATCATTTTTTTCCCCTGCTGCCAAAATGAAAACAGTGTTTACTTTTCACTGGAACAAATACATTACACTCTCACTGCATTAAAGGCCAAACTTGAGGAGTACACATCTGAGAGATGAAATTATGTTTAATTCATTTGAAACATACTGTTAGTATGTGAGAGTGAGCTGACTGGGTAATGCTAATGTTTCTGCTGGTTTGTGAAATATGTAAGAAAAAACATTTAAAAAAATTAAAGATCCCCAATTATACACAGAATACTCCGATTTCACTTTATTTGAAGATATGTTTCTCAAAATTTTGACTCATTAAAAAAAAATGCGTATAAGTCTAAAGAAGACCCACACTTTGAGCTCCCAGAGGTGGATGCCAAAGAGAAAGGAGTAACTGTAATGGGGTGGGGGGAGCTAGATGTGTGAAAATAAACCCAAGAAGAAATTATTAGAAAATTTCAATGAGGTGCTCCAAAAGATTCTATTTTCGTTTCTCTTCGGCACTGTAACATCTTTGTTGTCTGAAAGTTCAGTTGAGTTTGGTGGGCTAAAGTCTTTTCTTGATGAGAAGGGCATGGATGAGACCTTGAGTGCAGGTAGCCCAGTCTGCTCTTAGGAGTCACGTTCCTGCGACCTATTTGTATCCTAACTCTGCTGTTCCTGTGGTCTCTGGTCGTATTAGGAGGCCATAAAGGGGAAAGATGCAGAAAGGGACAGAAAGAGGAACCTTAGGGGAAAATATTAAAATGTCTGAGAGGTGAGCCTTTTGAAATTAAACATGCTGTACCTGTTTGTCAGTCACTTCAGATATGTTGCAAATATCCCCAGTCAGAATTACTCCTCACTTTTTGTTCCCATAGGATTTTGTTCGTACCTCAAGTGGAGCATACATGACATGTGACTGCTTTTGCACTTGCGCACCATTCCCAGTAACTTAGGTTTCTTAAGGGACCATCTCTATGTATTCATAGTTCTCTTTAGCACCTGGGAAAGGGTCTGCAAACAGTAGTTGCATAATATATTTTAGATGAGTGAACAATCAAGTACAAAAATGTATTTGTACCCAAAGGTGGGACTTGTCACATATTGCCCTTGTGTTCTCAGTACGCGGCACAATTCCTGACTACCAGGATCTTGGTTTAAATCCAGTAGGTAAGAAATAGCCAAGAGTGTGATGGCAAATTGACCTGAGTTTGAAACCCAGCCTTACCACATATGATCTGTGGGAGATGGAACAGATTACTTTAAATCTCTGTGCTTCTGTTTTCTCACCCTTAAAATGTAGTTAATGATAGATTAACCAGGTAACACATGCAATAAAGGCCTTGGCACAGTACCAGGCATGAAGAAGACCTCATTTAAGTATCAGAAAATCTTATAGTAAAAGTATGAGATTGACATTAATTAATTCTTTACCCTATAGTTAGTTTGAATGTTTATTAAATTTTTAAGGTTCAAAATTCTATGAGAAAAAGGCTAATGTGATAACAAAAAGCTTATATATCTGGTGAGTTTCCCATGAAACAGTTATATGAACTGGAATTATCCCAAAATCGAAAGGCTATAATTGACACAAATAAACATCTATTGATTTCAATTAACTACAGATGTTTATTAAGCTTGCACCATTGTTCACACAGTCACTGTATATTGCCTTCACCCCCAACTCACCAAATCCTTTATATAAGGTGATTAAGCAGTAAGCTGTTATATAACAATTTAAATTTATTTACCATTTCATATGCCAATGGCCTCCCCAGAGCCTCATTCACTGCAGCTTTAGTTTCACGATATTCTTGTGCCTGACAGAGAAACTATGGTTCTTCTTTTTCAGAAATGATGTAAATACAGTTTGGCTTAAGTAATCTCACCTAAGGCAGTAGATATTTTTGTAAGGAAATATCCAACTAGCAGTTGGACGATAATAAGCAGCTGGAAAATCCTAACCCAGGGTCTAGATCTACGTCAACTAGCCGGGCGTACTTGGGTTCATTTTTTAACGTCTCTGAGTTTCAATGTTGTTATTTATAAAATGCGAATAATAGCTTCTGCTCCTCTTAAATCACATAACTTTTGTGAAGATCAGATGGTGTTATATGCCTGAAATATTTTTGGAAAATATAAAGGAAATATTAATATTAAATCCTACATATAAGTACCTCATATTTGTTCCTTCTCTCTTTTAAAGAGTCTGCCCACATAACTAAAAAAAACTATGGAATCCCACCAAACAAAAACAACAGACAGAAACACAAAGGAAAAGAACCAGTGGAGGCACAAAACTACCAAAAAACAAAAGATAAAATGACTATCAGAAATCTTCATACATCAATAATCACCCTAAATGTAAATGGACTGAATTCACCAATAAAAAGGCACAGAGTAGTAGACTGGATCAAAAAACAAAATCCAACCATATGCTGCCTTCAGGAAATACATCTAAGGTGTAAAGACAAAGACTCAAAGCAAAAGGGTAGAAAATGATTTTCTACACAAATAGCATCCACAGAAAAGCAGGTATAGTCATACTTATACCTGACAAAATTAATGTTAACATAACAAAAGTAACAAGAGACAAGCATGGACATTTTAAAATGATAAAGGAGACACTACATCAGGAAGACGCAACACTCCTCAATATATATGCACCCAGTCAGGGAGCACCAAAATATATAAAGCAACTACTAATAAAACTAAAGGGAGAAACTGATAAAAACAGTCATAGTAGAGGACTTAACATTCATTGTCAACTCCGTTGACAGCTCTAGATGGATCATCCAAACAGAAAATCAATAAAGAATATCAACCTTAAATAACATGTTAGACCAAATGGACATAATTGACTTTTATAGAGCCTTTCATCCCAGGACATCTGATTATACATTCTTCTCCAATGCACATGGAGCATTCTTAAGGATAGGTCATATGTTGGTTCACAAAACAGGCCTCTACAAATATAAGGAGATTAAAATCATACCAAACATATTCTCTAACCACAGTGCTTTGAAATTAGAAATCAACTGCAAAAAGGAAGTAAATAAACTCCAAAACATGTGGAGATTAAACAACATATTACTAAAAATGACTGGGTCAAAAAATAAATAAAAGGTGAGATCAAAAGATACATAGAGACAAATGGGAATGACAGTACCACATATCTAAACTTCTGGTATGCAGTGAAGACAGTAATAAGAGGGAAGTTTATATCACTGCAGGCCTATCTCAAGAAACAAGGGAAATTCTCAAGTAAACAACCTAACATTACATCTTAAAGAACTAGAAAAAGAAGAATCAAAGCAACCCAAAGTCACTAGAAATAAAGAAATAATAAAAATTAGAGCAGAATTGAACACGATAGAGAACAAAAAGACTACACAAAAAATTAATACAATGAAGACTTGGTTCCTGGAAAAGATTAATAAAATTGAAAAATCCCTGGCTAGACTCACTAAGGAAAAAAGAGAAAAGACCCATATAAACAAAATCGGAAATGAAAGGGGAGAAGTTACCACAGACATCACAGATATACAAAGGATTACACTAGGATATTATGAAAGACCATATGCAACCAAATTCAATAACTGAGAAGAAATGGGTAAGCTCCTAGAAATATATAATCTTCCTAGACTGGATCATGAAGAATTGGAAAATTTAAATAGACCAATCAACAGTGAGGAACTTGAAGCAACTATCGAAAGCCTCCCAATAAATAAAAACCCATGGCCAGATGGCTTCACTAGTGAATTCCACCAAACATTCAAATAAGATTTAATACCTGTTCTTCTCAAACTCTTTCAAAAATTTGAAGAACAGACAATACCTCCTAACACATTTTATGAGGCCAACATAACCCTGATACCAAAACCTGGCAACAATAACACAATAAAAGAAAACTACAAACCAATATCTCTGATGAATACAGATGCAAAAATCCTAAACAAAATATTAGCAAATCTAATACAACAATATATTTTTAAAAATACATCACAATCAAGTGAGTTTCATTCTAGGGGCACAAGAATTGTTCAACATTTGCAAATCAATCAGTATAATATAGCACATTAACAAAACACAGGATAAAATCATATGATCTTATAGATACAGAAAAACCAGTTGATAAGGCACAACATCCATTTATGATTAAAACACTCAATAAAATAGATATAGAAGGACACTACCTCAACATAATAAAGGCTATACATGACAAACCCTCAGCCAATATCATACTCAATGGAGAAAAACTGAAAGCTTTTCTTCTAAGACCAAAAAGAAGACAAGGATGTCCACTCTCACCACTCTTATTCATCACAGTTCTGGAAGCCCTAGCCAGACCAATCAGTCAAGAGAAAGAAAAAGCATCCAAATTTGGAATAAAGAAGTAAAAGCGTCACTTTTTGCAGATGTTCTATATATAGAACATCCTAAAGACTCCACCAAAAAACTTCAAAAAAATAAACAAATACAATAGAGTTGCAAGATACAAAGTCAGTGTACAAATATCCATTGTGTTTCTATATGCTAACAGTGAAACTTTGAAAAAAGAAATGAAAAAAATTCCTATGTAAGTGCAACAAAAAGAATAAAATATTTAGTAATAAAGGATGTAAAGGACCTATATACTGAAAACTATGAAGTATTATTTAAAAAGATTGAAAATGCCACAATGAAATGAAAAGATATTCCACATTCATGGATTGGAAGAATCAACAGTTAAAATATCCATATCACCTAAAACAGGTGATATATATATCACCTGTTTTTTATATATATATATATATATCTCAAAACCCCCATCAAAATCCCAATGTGATTTTTTAAAGAGGTAGTACAAAAAAATCATTAGATTTGTATGGAACCACAAAACAAAAAACAAACAAAAAAAAAACACCCCTGAATAACCAAAGCAATCCTGAGGAAAAAGAATGAAGCCAGAGATATCTTCATACTACCTAACTTCAAATTGTACTACAGAGCAGCTATAATCAAAACAGCATACTATTGGCAGAAAAACACACACAGACCAATGGAATTGAAAGCCCAGAAATAAAACCACACGTATATGGACAAATAATTTTTGACAAAGGAACCAAAAACATGCCACAGAGAAAAGAAAACCTTTTCAAAAATGGTGGTGGGAAATTGGGAAGCCACATCAAAAGGATGAAACTAGAGTTTGTCCCCATGTACAAAAATTAATTCAAAATGGATCAAAGACCTAAATATAAGATCTGAAGCAAATTACACAGAAAAAAGCATCAGTACTAAACTCATGGACCTTGGTCTTAGAGAAGATTTTATGAATTTGACCCAAAAGGCTAGAGAAGTAAAGGCAAAAATAAGTAAGACTATATCAAACTAAAAACTTCTGCACAACAAAAGAAACCGTCAACAAAACCAAAAGACAACTAACTGAATGCGAGATAATATTTGCGACCAACAGCTCCAACAAGGGGTTAATGTCCAAAATATGTAAAGAACTCATACAACTCAACACCAAACAAACAAAAACCCCAATTAAAAAATTGGCAGAGGACCTGAATGGACACTTTTCCCAAGAAGACATACAAATGGCCAATAGATATATGAAAAGATGTTTAACTTCATTAGCTGTTAGGGAAATGCAAATCAAAGTACAATGAGCTATCACCTAACACCTGTTAGAATGGCTGTTTTCAACAACACAAGTAATAACAAGTGTTGGAGGGGTTGTGGAGAAAAAGGAATTCTTATTCATTGCTGGCATGAGAGGAAACTGGTACAGCCACTGTAGAAAACAGTAATGAATCTCCTCAGAAAATTGAGAACAGAGTTATCATATGACCCAGCAATCCCTCTTCTGGGCGTCTACCTGAAAAACTTGATAACATTTATTTGCAAAGGTATATGCACCCCTATGTTCATTGCAGCATTAGTCATGGTGGCTGATACATGGAAACATGCAAAGTGTCCTTCAGTAGAGGACTGGATAAAGGAGATGTGGTACAGATACATGATGGACTACTACTCTGCTGTAAGAAAAGTCGAAATACTGACATTTGCGACAACACGGATGTACCTTGAGGATATTATGCTAAGACAAATATGTCAGTCAGAAAAAGCTAAGAACTATATGATTTCACTCATATGTGGGAATAAAATTGAAACTTATAAACACAGAGAACAGCATGGGGGAGGGGGATAGTGAAGGGCAAAGGGCGCCAAATATACGGTGATGGAAGATGATTTGACTTTGAGTGGTGGACACAATGCAATATACAGATCATGTATCATAGAGATGTACACTTGAAACCTATATGATCTTATTAATCAATGCCACCCCAATACTTGTAATAAAAAAGAGTGTCTCTTTTGAAACATTGCCAGGACATGAAAAGTGTTGCCACCATTTGCTTTGGAGGAATGTTTTCTCAATGGGATCAAAGATGAACCAGTTCTCTAAGTAGTCTAGCATGATTATATTGACTTAACAAATGAGAAAACTGGAACACAGGTGTGCTCTAATTTTCCCTGATTTGACACAACAGGGTAGTGCCTTCCGTATCAAGAAACCACGGCTAATTACTTTTCTGTGTACTGCGCCAACCACAGAATTAAGAGGCCTTTGTATTTTGCATGTGAAGAAATAAACAAGAAGTAATAGGCTGACACAAATAGGCTACCTGCTTTTCCAAAACTAAATCTCTTGAACATTCAGGTTGTACAGGGTCTGGCAGAAGTAAGGCTTGCTTGAATGTGGGTGGTAGGGTATGTGAATGTCTCACATGAGATGGACGGCAATTTGAACATCTCACCTAAAATGTAGCACGGTGTGCTTGAGTATGATATTGTTATGTTGCAGAATTACATGCTTATGATTTTGTAATAAAAATATTTTGTAATAAAAATGGGGCATTATTCGTACCAGACCCTGTATAGAATTTAGCAAAAGGGAAAATATAGGATGGGGCAAAAGTAGGCTTATAGTTGCTCATATGGAAAATAATACAATAATTAATAAGTAATGCAAGAAAAACTCTGTTTTGGACATTTACAACTATAAACCTACTTGTGCTCCACCCTGTATAGAGAAGTTACATTTATTATAGGCAGCATCAATGATTCAAAGCTTTTGTAACCATTTCCTTGAAGGAAGAACCTCTCTAAAAAGCTTGTGTGGCAATGCATACAGATCTGATGGGACCTCGTGGGCACTTCCGTTTTCCTGCTGCTGATGACACCTGAGCCACAGTTGAGACTGTGGCTGTAGTAGGTCTGGAAAGACCTTTTATTGTCTGTCACAACCAAATAAAAGTAGCGGCAACTGAGAAAACATGGGCAACAATACCAGCAGCTCCCCTGCAGCAGTGGTCAGTAACCAGTGTCTCACAGCCTAGACAGAATATTTTGATGTGCCATCCACAAGCAGGCCTGTAAGTGTTTCTCGCTTAAGTGGAGATGCGATTTTTCTCTTTGAATTCCAGCAGGGACAGGCAATTAATTTATGGATGGATTAATGCTGTCTTTCAGCTCTGTTGTCAAAGATAATCATTCAGTCATGTTTAATGAGAAAGTCTGCCTTCATTAAAGTCATTAGAATCATTAATAAATAAATATGTGGTTGGATTTCACAGAATTTGTACCTCCTAATAAAGAATAAGCTAGGTAAACATTTCTCAGAAACATTTAGAAAGAAAATATGAAAAATGGAGTTAATTCAAGAAATGATTTTCCCCTTGAGTCAAAAATCACCAGTCTTCAAGGATATATAAGATGAACTTTGGACATATATGGAGAAAGTGTTAGAATTTTCATATTTCTTTTAATCTAGAAACGTAAGGAAGAAATACCATGGACACATCAGTGTACTCACTGACGCCAGTCCTCTTACTCTGACCACAAGCCGATGATCGTTTGTCACTAGGTGTGCTGAGGTTTTCTACAGTGTCACAGGTGGACAGTGCCCTCGTGCATTCTTTTAACTTCACATTCAACAAATATTCACTGAATGTCTCCTCGGTGCCAGCCCCCATTCAGGTTCATTGAGACACCCCAACACTCCTGCTGACATGTAATACACATTCTAATCAGGACAATGAGTTCAGCTAAGTGAATATAGGCATTCTCTTATTTAGTTTTAATTGATTTAACTAATTCTACTTAAGCACACACAGAACATTATCCAGGCTAGACCACATTGTTAAGTCTTAACAAATTTAAGAAGATGGAATGAAACTAAAAACCAGTAACAGTAAGAAAATTGGAAAATTCATAAATACATAGAAACTGAACAACACACTCTTGAACAATCATTGGACCAAAATGGAAATCAAAACAAAATTTTTAAAAAATATCTTGAGACAAATGCAAATGTAAATTATGGGTACAGCAAAGTAAGTTCATAGTGATTTTTTAAAAGTTTATACTGCAGTAAAAGACAGCAGTTACCAGTGGTGGCAGAAAGTGGGGGCATAGACAGCCCACTTAGGAAGGGTTGTCCATGACTTTTGGAGTCTGAGGTTATATTCATTTCATAAATTTATTGTATTTGTGGGACTCTGTGTTGCCTGCCCCTTGGTTCGTAAGCAGAGATGAAATAAAGGATTTACTCCTAGCAGTGGCAGATGTCTCCTGGTATGACGAGGGAGAGGTGCACAAGGAACAGCACCTGCTTGGTGTGGCAGAGTGCAGGGGACTTGACTTGGACAGTTTGCTAAGAGGGAAGGCCCAAGGCGTTAACGAGTTTGCAGATGAACCTCAGGGGACACAGAGATTCCCTAAAATACAGGCAAAATATTGTGCACATGCACACTTTTTCAGGAACCCAGGCTATCAAGGGCCCATCCTATGAAAAGGGTTAAAGGGACATTATCTTTGAGGAGTTGTCTCCAATAGTGTCCTGTAAGATTTTCCTGTCTTGTCCTTGGTACTTGCGCTAAGCGTTTATCAGCTACTTTCAGCCTTTTGGATTCAGTTAACCAGTCTCTTATGGCCCTTAAATTTGTGGGTTTGTTTCTGTTCTGGGTTGTTGGCTTAATGGATTTGACCATAGCCTTTTATAGTCATGTGTCATTTAATGACAAGGATGTGTCTGAGAAATGTGTTGTCCGGTGATTTTGTCATGTGAACATCACAGGGTGCACTCACACAAACCTGCAAGGCATAGCCCACTGCACACCTGTGTGATATAGTGGAGTCTATTGCTCCTAGGCTACAAGCCTATACAGCATGTTGCTGTAGTGAGCATTGTAGGTAATTACAGCACAATGGTAAGTATTTGTGTATCTAAACACCTAAACGTAGGAAAGGCGCGGTATAAATATGGTATAAAAGATAACAAATGGTACACCTGTGTAGGGCACTTACCATGACAGAAGCTTGCAGGCCTGGAAGTTGCTCCAGGTGAGCCAGTGAGTGAGGGGTGAGTTTGTAGACTTTACAAACACTGTACACTTAAGCTACACTCAATTTATTTTAAAAAATATTTTTCCTTCAGTAATAAATTAACCTTAACTTACTATGACTTCATCCTTTATAAACTTTTTAATATTTTTAACTTTCTAACTGTTTTGTAATAACACTTAGCTTAAAACACAAACACATTGTACAGCTGTACAAAAATATTTCCTTCTTTATATTGTTATTCTATAAGACCTTTTATTCAAAAATTTTTTGTCTTTTTTTAAACTTTTTGGTTAAAAACTAAGACACACACACACACACACACACACACACACACACACACACGAGCCTGTATATCACTGTCTTCCACCTCCACATCTGCTCCCACTGGAAGGTCTTGACAGGCAATAACAGCTGTCATCACCTATGATAACAATGCCTCCTTCTGGAACACCTCCTGAAGGACCTGCCTGAGGCTCTTCTTGAAGGGGCGTCGCACTTTTCAGAAAGCACTGAGGTGTTACTACAGCTAAAACATCACTAGATGATAAGAATTTTTCAGCTCAATTATAATTTCACGGGATAACTGTTGTATATGCAGTCCACCGAATATCATTATGTATGATTGTACTTTCACTGTTTCATCTATTTTCCTAGTAGAATTTTATCTTTTAGTTTATTTTCTGTTTCTAAGATATCTTATGATCTTTTACTTTTAAAAGGAAGAAAAGCTAGCACAAGGGAAATAGCCTTAAGCATAGTCCTGCCATGAATAAGGAATGAATTTATTCCTCAATTTACTGGCTATGAATAAGGAATGAATTTTTATTCCTCAATTTACTCACCAAGGCTCCCGCAGTGTAGCAAACACAACTGCCATGTTAGTGGCAGGCATTTGAGGTAAAATCAGATTTCCAGGAAAGCCTCATTTTAAACTGACTTTGGGCTCTGATGTGCACACTAACACAAAAACACAGATGCACACACACAAACAAGACACTCCTGTCACACCGTCACGAGAACCAATCATAAACACAAACATTAAACCTGCTCTTGCCCACCTCTAAAATTGGATTTGACCATTGCATAGCTCTCCATTTCTTCTTGGAGATGGCTAATAATTTATTAGCCACAGTAGACTGACCTGAAGTCAGTCATGAAGCAGTCAGTTTGTTGGGCATCTTGACATCTCCTTTCTTGAATAGCAAACATTTGGCATTTACTGCGCTGACATGAATGAAGCATAATTCTTGCTATCAAGATGATCACTGTTTATTACAACATGCCAGCCTGTGCCCGGAGCCCTCTTGCCTGGCACTGATTAAATAGGAGGGTAAATTATCTCTAATTGTATATGCAACTCTTTCCTCTAGGTCTCATGACTTCTTGGCTGCTGCTCCACTCATGCTTACACTCATTATTCATGAGTGGTCTTATCACTGGTGTCTCCATTTCAAGGTCCCCACCTCAGAGAAGTTCCATAAAGTGGGCCTGATAGCAATTTTTATATTCCAAAGAGCCATTTCTTAGATATTTAAACCCTGAAATCTTTTCTGTTTAACATTTGGTTCCATTTTTATATTTGAAAAGGCATTCCCTAGCATGCTACCAACATTTTTTGTGGGGTGGGGGAAGATGACATTAATATCTATGTTTATAATTATGTTGAATTGGTCTCTACATATAATACTGATTTTAAATGACAATTTTTGTTTATGAATTCTATGCTTTGTTACCTTTGATATTCACACTGGTTGAATTTTGTTAATACAGGCTAAATATGGTGAATGAATGGATGTATGCTTGCCTTATTCAGGAGTATTTCATCTATGTATTTAACAGAAGACTCCAAACAAAATGCTTTTTATGTTTTAATCATTTATTTGATATAGGTATATGTAAAGGAAATACAAGCCATGGAATGAAGATTTATAACAGATAAAATAGAGATTAATTCTTCATTTTACATGAGAATTGACAATAGCATTCTACTAGGCAGACTCTCTTATTCATTGTGTTTGCTTTATGTGTAACTTAAAAATATATGTTAAAAATTGTCCTGGCTGGTGTAGCTCAGTGGGTTGAGTGCTGGCCTGCAAACCAAAGGGTCGCTGGTTCACTTCCCAGTCTAGGGCACATGCCTGGGTTGTGGGTCTGGTCCCCAGTGCGGGGGACACAAGAGGCAACGACATGCTGATGTTCTTCCCCATCTCTCCCTCCCTTCCCCTTTCTCTAAAAATAAATAAATACGTAAATAAATAAATAAATAGAGTAACCAAAAGTTTTTTTTAAAGAATTTAAAATGATACAAGTGTGTACTTATCCCCAAATTTAGTGTTGTATACATTAAATACATTCGGCTTTTTACATGACAATCATCATTCAATATAGTGATTTAAAACAAAAAGAATTCAAAGTGATAAGTGGAGAACTGGCTGAAGAAGGAAATCAGTTAATCATTAGGTTCTTACCCATTTAGTAAGAAGATAAAAACATAGCTACAACATGTGCTTCAAAATATTAATGCTAAATACTGAAGGACAGAAATAGGGCATATAACTTGAAAATGATTAGAGAAAGAAAACAGAACAATTAACATAACTCCTCAATTAAAGTAACAACAAATCTTGATCCAACAAAACAGAAGAAAGGAAGGGAAACAAAGACTGTATAGTGTATGGAGATTCAGTTTGGCTTCATGTAACAGAAAACTGAAATAACAGTGAGTTAAATATTTAAGAAATATGTTGAAGAACAACAGAATAACAACGAAGGTGGACAGCCCCAAACAGATATGGGTTCTCCAAAACTCTCACGAACACAGGCTCTTTTTCTCTCTCCCCCGCACAATACTCCAGCCATGTGAGTTCTTTCTTTAAGGCCACTTCATGACAGAAGATGGCTCCTGGAGCTCAAACGTCATATCTGTTATAGACCAAATGAAGAGGAAAAAATAAAAGAATGAAAAAGTATATACTTTTTAGGCAGTCAAGCTTCCTATCAGCCGTTTCCCCAAAGGAAAGGGAATAAGGACGAACGTCATACACGCATATGCGCACACGCACGCCTAGAGTAGCCTGAATCTTTACCTGGGCCACCAAGGGACAAAGCAACTTCTTTTCCCCTTGACCTCTGTTCTCTAACAACTAGGTTTTTATGAAACGAAGATGTCAGGTAGGCCAGGCCTTAAGACAGATATGCAGACCTATGTAGACTTAATGCCAACCTGACTCAAGTTTGGGGGTGGGGAGACAAGTCAACACTGCCCCCCAACTCACTGGAGCAGACAGACCTGTGATGCATGTAGTTCTTTTAGCTTCATTGTGTCCTTTCCTCTCCTGGTGTTATTTTTTTATGTGTACAATACAAAGCCCTACCAAACTCCACCCTGGACCACCCATTGAAGCAAACCTACCTGGAGTCTGTAGTCACCCACCTTTTCCAATTACTGTCTGTCCATTTGTATGTGGTTAGAATGTCATTATCATAAACTAGGGGTCCTAGAGCTGGAGCAATGGAGAACGCATTACACAGGTTGCTTTTTTTAAACCAAAAGTTTTAGTTCTATTTGGTCAAATCTCTTTCTTGCTTTAGTCTGTCTCAACATTTGTAGTTTTCAAAAGTGCCAACTATTCCTCAGTTGTGTTTTCCCCTTGTTTTAACTAGTCTCTTTAAAGGTCTTGTTGATCTTACATATGCTAACTAAATTTGATGCTGTCTCCCCTCCCAACACAGAATGGTCCTATAATTCCCCTGATTTCTCTCTCTGATAAACATGTCCCACCTGCACACATATCTATGTAAATACAAAGAGAAATATCTGGAAAAATGTACACCCAATTCTTAAGAATTGTTACCTCTGAAGAGAAGAGTAAGGTTGGGGAATGGAGCACAGCAGTGAGGGACTTTCACTTTTTTGTCAATATGCAGGCTTCTGAATTGTCTTAATGTATTCCAATGAAAACATGTTTTGTGTTATATTTTTAAAAGGAAGACGATTTAAAATTTTAAAAATTTTGCATTACCCCTCAATGCTTTTGAGTTAGGCTTTGAGTTTTGTTGTTGTTGTTGGCTGTTCTATTTTCGTTTTTTATTTCTTTGTTTAAGTAGCTGGACAATTCATTCCCTTCAAATCAGAGAGAGGGAGACAGAGAAACAGAGAGACTAAGAAGCCCAGTCTTATTTCAATTACTTATTTAAAGCTAACATCTGGAGCTCAGAATATGAGGTATGCAGAGTTAAAAAAAAAACAAAACAAAACAAAATAAAAAAAAAAAACCCTCATCCTACCTGATACTGTACCTGGTTTATGGAACAAAAAAATAAATAAATAAATTCAAGCTAGTGCAAGCTATGGCAGTCATTGTAATACTACCTCAAAGCCCAAAAGAAACTGTGGAAATTACTCTGAGACGAGAATTCAACCTGTGGGGGAAATGTGCTCTTTGAGACCACATGTTTTAGGCACGCAGCTAGATATATCCAGGGTTATGTGACTTCAAATGGGAAAAGGTTTTTAAACTTCCACACAGAGGTATAGACAAAAAGTTGGTTTCCAAGCCAGCCTGCCTTGAGATGCCTTCCTTTATACAGTCCTTTCTGAATGGGAGATAAACTGATGATCATTGGCTCCACACCTTTGTTCTCTTTTCAGCCTAGGAAAGGCCCCCTAGATAATCCCCTCAGCAGGTGAGAAGGCCCTTTGATGGTGTCACCCAGTGTTGGTCCCTCTGCCTCTTCCTGGCTGCAGACACTTCTGCTCCAGGTCTGTGCTTCCCCCCCTCTCTCTCGGAATCTCATGAGGTTCTCCCACTGTGCTCTCCTTCCTCCCCGAGGTTGGACACAAGTCAGGGGGGAGGTGGTTGCTGGAGAAAAAGCTAGCACAGGATCCACAGTCCCTCCCAGGGGCAGCATTTCCATGGCACTGGCAGTTTATTGATTCTTTTATTGTGCCCTTAATGGGTGATTGAGGATCTTTTATTGAGTAAGTTAATTACTAAATTAATATTTTAGATCCTTAGTAATTAGGTTTTAATTTTGGGCTGCAGTATGGTAAAGAGTATACACACACATACATGTATCTTTATTTTTGATGAGCCTTTTATTGAGTCCTTAAAGGGCAATTGAGGATCTTTAAGTGGGGAGACCGAGCAGGGAGAGAGCGGGAGAGCAATTAGCATTCTCACCGCAGAGGCCGCTGTGATGGCGTTAGAGGCAACCAGAAGCAACATGGCGAACAGGAGGTACGTTCTTTCCTGTTTTCAGTTTGCTTCGTGCTTTAGGTTCTTGTTAGGTTACCTTCATCTATAGGGAAAATACTGTCAACTGTTTTAAACTACAAGAACATTTATTTATCTTAACAAGAAATCCAGAGATAAGATGATTCTTTCAGAGTTGGTTAGTTCAACGGTTCCATGCCATCATCCGGAATATGTTTGTCCCCAGAAGTAGCTCCCCTCATGCTCCCACAGTCCCAAACTTTACATCTGGAGACAACGTCCAGTGTGTGAAAGGGCCTTTTGTCCCTTGTGGCTCTTTCAAAAAGCAATGAAATCTTTCCCAGAGTGCCGCTTCTCCCGCTGTGGCAGACTTCTCTCATGTCTCATTAGCCGGATCCTGTCTCCTTGCCTGTGTAACTCAATCCCGGGTGGGGGTGGGGGTGGGATGGAGGGCGGTAGAGTTAGCCTGAGCTGGGGAGAGGGGCACCTTCCCTACAATATAAACACCTAAATAAAACTGGGGCTCATGTGAAAAGGAAAAGAGGATAATGGATATTGCAGAGACAAATATTAATTTCTGCTTACAGTGATTAATAGTATTGAAATAATAATATCAGTAGTAGTAGTGTTTATTAAGCATGTTATAGGGGTGTCCAACCTGCGGCCTACAGGCCACACGCAGCCCAGGGTGGCTAGGAATGTGACCCAACACAAAATCATAAATTTACTTAAAACATTATGAGATTTTTTGTGATTACATGTCACAGTATATTTAATGTGTGGCCCAAGACAACTCTTCTTTCAGCGTGGCCCAGAAATGCCAAACGGTTGGACACCCGTGATTATACTGTGTTCTTGGCAGAGAGCTACCTAAGCCCCTTCTATGAATCATCTTAAGAACAAACTTTTTAGATAGGTGTTAACATCAGCTCCAATTTACAGATGAGTAAATAAACTTAGATAATGTAAGTGACATGTCCAAAAAAGTAGGAAGAGGTGAAAATGGGCAGAATCTGTGATCTTAACTACTTCACGTTACATATATTCTTTCACATGTTCTGAAAGAGTCTCATCCTTTTAAACCTTTGTTCATTTGCTTTAAGAATGCTTGCTCTTCTGAATTTTTTGTGATAAAGACTGGAGAAGTTGCATGTTATTTTCTACGGCAAACATAACCAATGTAAGAGCCTGGGTGTGTTAAGCTTTCATGCAGGAGACATGATAATGAAGGCCCTTTTCTATTGTATTCTCTTTCGAGTCCCCAGTGCTGTTTCCTCTGTAACTTTTTCCCGCCCAGTCTCATTTTCCCCGCCCCTTGAAATCCCAGAGGAAAGAACTGGAATTAGTGGCCTCTATGTTTTAATTATGATTCCCCTCTGCTCTCCCCTCTCATCACCAGCTCCATATTATAAGCTGATCTGTCACTTAAGTGTCGCAACAAGTCATATCCTCTTACAACACGGACTGGTCTGGCAGAACCTGGGGTCTCAATAGGGCACACGGCCTGTGACTTCACTGGCATCCTCACGTTGGCAGAAGCCCCTTCTAGGCCCCTGCATGGGACCGTGCTGTGGAGGTCAGAAGGTGCTTCTCCAGGAAAGTGTATATTTTATTAGATTTGACACGTTGTTGTCTGGGCCTTGATACAGGCTGCTAACACTTAGCAATGGACTGTAAACATAGGACTTCACAAGCACAAATTCATTTCTTATTTGAAGCTATAAGTTTTTAAAATTTTTTCTTGTTTTTATTTGTTGCACGCTCTTTAGGCATGTTCAAGCTTCTGAGAAGGGAGGGTTAAACCTTGCAGGTGAGTCATCTGGTCTCAAACCTGATAAACAGGGGTTAAGTGTTGTATTGAATTTGGATATACCAAATTCAAAACAACTGAGCCAGCTTCCCAGTCGGTGATGAACTATCTGAATGTAAAATGTTTAATTAGGATTTCTTTGGAATTGAAAACATTACACACACACATGAGTGTGTGTTTTCATGGAGGGTGAGACCAACTACTAAGGATTTTTTTTTTAAGTATGCTATTCGATGAGGAGATTGGAAATTGTCATTTCAAAGTTGCATGAACCCTTATGCCCTATTAGGAGCAAAAGCTTAAATTATTTCCAAGAGAGTCTCTTATTGGATAATGGGAAAAGTTGGTCTGGTCCAAAATGCTTTGTTTGTCGGTAAGAACGCAATTAAAGAGGCTGTCCCCGGGTCACAGTGCTAATTAGTATTGGAACCAAAGCAGCGCCCTGTTTCGCAGGTCCAGGCACTTCGCCTTCACCCTTGATACCCCTCCAGTACTCGTGGCTCAGCAGGGCCTGTACTCGGGGTTTCATGCTCTACAGTCCCCATACTGAAATTCTTAATGTTTGTTATCCCTGAATTTCTAACGAAAGTCCAGTGGAATAATATCTAAACAAGGGCGGGTTGGTTTTCTGACCGTTGCAACTAAAAGGTTGACATATTTTATAGACCTCTATAGGTCTGTGAAATATTCACATAGGAAAAACAAAGACACTTGCTTGGTACACTACTTATCAAGTACTTCAATCACATGTCAGAACTCAACTTGAAGACATGGTATCTGTGGGGTTTATAGGCATCAAATTTCAAATCTTAGGTTGGTTTCTCTCCACTCTCTAGCATATTGGCATGTAAGCTGCTTCATCTTTAATACGTGGGAATTTATAGATTGCAGTCTTTGAGACACAAAGCACCAGAAACCAAAACTTCACAACTTATGTGGAACAAAAACAACTAAAGTATTTGTCTGAAGGAGATGGAGATTTGTCTTAAATAATGATGTTAGAAATAATGCACATAAAAGGGAAGGAGCTTCCATCTGGAACAGGATGTGACACACACTGTCCCGTTAACCCAAAGGGGATAAATAATACATTATGATGAAGAAAACAAAGTAAAAAGTAAGAATGTGGAGTGATTTTCTGCAAAGAAAGAGCACACATTTTTGGAAAGTGAAGATATGGCAAAATAATGAAGTTTTCTTCAGCGAAGGAAAGACTTTATAGCAGGCTAGCAAATTTGTCAGGTTTTCAAAACCGAACTGTTATCTGTGCTGGCATTTTGCTCAGGGGCCCTCAGGCCTTGCCGGGCTCTGTGAGAGCCCTTCCTTGGCTGTCTATCTCATTAAGCGGTGTTTGGGGAAATCCCTCCCTGGGACTCCACAAAGCCTCAGGTTCTGCTCTCATCCAGGCCCCTGCTAAGAAAGCTTAATAAAGCTGCAGTTAGCATCCCTCAGAGGCGCAAAGGGCTGCAGCTCTCTGCAGCTCAGCACAAGGCAGTGCCGCCTGCCCCTGCACTAACTTTCCGTTCTTTTCCCTCATGTGTGGGTGGCTTTCCCCCCCATTACCTACAAACTGAAAACTTTTTTTTTTTTACCATTTGAAAAAGAAAAGAGATCACTTTTATCTCATCAACCGTAGTTCAGTGTCATTCTACAGGCACTTTGAAATTTTTCTCCCAAACAAATGGAACCTGTTAAGTCTTTAAATGTGATGAAGGTATGAGGAGACAGCTTTCCTTCCTGGAATTTCCAAAAGCCTCTGTTGCTTTTAATTGTAAGCTAGCACATCCTTTTTTTCAGTCTATCAAGCCCAGGTGGGTTAACGTCCGGAGGACTCCAGTCCGTGTTGTTTGTTTAAAAGGCGAGCGAAAGCTCTCCATGCATCTGAGCTCATGTATCTATTTCGTCACAAACACTGACATTGTTACCAAGCCCTTTTTGTTGGCCAAATTCTGTCCTTTCTGAATACAATAGAATTCTTACAATATGCCTGCCCAAGAGCGGGTGCGCTCCGCCTAAGTATTTATGGTTAGGGACAGTGTATGTGCAAATGGTGCAGGTCGGGGGGTCATACTGATTTTTCTGTGTGTTGGACATTAGCCAGTGTTTTGTGCTCAAAGAAACACAAAACACGGAACTCTTTTTTAAAAAGATTTTATTTATTTATTTTTAGAGAGAGGGGAACAGAGGGAGGCAGAGAGGGAGAGAAACATTGATCAGTTGCCTCTCACATGACCCCATCCAGGGACCTGGCCCACAACCCAGGTGTGTGCCCCAACTAGGAATTAAACCATGACCTTTCAGTTTGCAGGATAATACCCAATCCACTGAACCACACTGGTCAGAGAAAAACACAGAACACTTTTTTCTGCGTTCGTTACTACTGACAATGCACATCGATGGTCAAAGAAAGAACTACAAGGCTGAAGATTAATTATACTGCACCTGTGAGTTTCAGAGATGTGTTCCGAGGTAAAAAAACAAAACAAAACAAAACAAAACACCAGCCTTCCATATTATACAAAACTGGCTCTAGAAGGAAAACCAGCCCTAGACCTTGAGAGGAAGCTTGTAGAAATGTTGACATGATAAATGATTCTAGTCTGACTTGTTCAGTATTCAGGTGAGATTAAAATGACCTTGTAAATCAGTCAACAAACATCTATTAAGCGTTTACAGGAAAGTGCATCGACCATGACACTGAGAGCTGGGAATCTGACACACATCACAGAAGGCTCTTCTCTGTTATCAAAATTTTGACAAGGTGGAGAGTCAACTCATAAAAACAATACACACATTTCCAGACCTCCCAGGAAAGCATGTGTGGGTCCAGGAGACACACGAATAGCCCTGGGCTTTATCCTAAAAAAACCCAGAATTTCCTGGCCAACTACAGGGTACAATGTACTTAACAAATTGTAGAAGAGGCTTTCTCTAAACTTCTCAGTCCAGACTCCAGCCTGGAATGCCAGAGGTCCCATGGCGTATAACTTCAAGCCTTCTGAAGCTTCTGGGTGTCAGAATCAGCACACAACAGAGCCAGTCATGGGTGTGGCCCTGAAGTCAGCAAAGATGATCTCTGATGCTGTCCCCTCTGCTGGTTACCAGCACCCTTGCAGGCCCATCCCACCTCCTCCTACTCTGCACTCCACTCCCTCTCCTTAGGGAATGAACCAGATCTCTCCATGGAGAGCTAGCAATCTACGCTAGTACGTTTGTTTTCATTGCAACCATCCACAGAAAAGCTTGGTAGGATTTCTGGTATTATTTCCAGAAATATAAAGTAGTGAAAAATAGAGACACAGATTTGGAGTCAGAGAAACCTGGGTTCAGATTCAGTTCCTGCACTTTATATGTGTGTGAGCTTAGGCAAGTGCCGAAATTGTCTTGAACCTTTCTTATTCTATAAAATGAGAAATAATATTATTAATCTATCTCATTTAAGACAATTTTCAGGAAGCTTTTGAAATTTATTTTAAGATAATTATAGATTCACATGCAAATCTACATGTAAATCTATAAATGTGTATATACTCTTCACCCATCTCTCCCCCAATGGTAGTATCTTGAATAACCATAGAAAAGGGTCACAACCAGGAAACTGACATTGGATAGTCCACCAACTGTACTCAGAGTTCACCATTTTTTCATGCATCTGTGTTTGTCTTTAATTCCATGCAGCTAATCCCAGGCGTAGATCTGTGTAACTACCACCACATCAATGTAAGGAACTGTTCCGTGACAAGGACCCTTCATGCTACCCCTTTGTAGCCGCAGCTACCCACCTCGCATTCCCACATCCTCCCTGGCAACCGTTAATCTCTTCTACATCTTTTTACAAGTTTGTGGTTTCAAGATTGGTGTATAAATGAAATCTTATAGTATATAAGTTCTTAAGATGGATGTTTTCATTTAACATAATTACACTCCACTACAAGACTGAAGATTAATTATACTGCACCTGTGAGTTTCAGAGATGTGCTCTGAGGTAAAAAAACAAAACAAAACAAAACAACAAAACACCAGCTTTCCATATTATACATTAATTAATTACATTAAGATCTTAATTACATTAAGATCTAGCTGACTCGTTGCATATATCAGTGTTTCCCTTTTATTGTAGAGTAGTTTTTCATGGTCTGAAGGTACTAGAGCTTGTCTAACCATTCACTAACTGAGGGACATTTGGATTGCTTCCAGTGTTCTGAGTCTTCTGAATAAAGCTGCTGTAAACATTCATATATAGGTTTTTGCATGAACATTAGTTTTCATTTCCCTGGGATAACTGTCCAAAAGTATAATTGATGGGTCTTAGGTTAAGCCCATGTTTAGTTTTTGAAGAAACTGCCATCCTTTTTTCCCTAGGTGGCTATACCATTTTCCATTCCCACTAGCCATGTGTGAGGGCTCCAATTTTTCTGTGTCTTCCCCAGCACTTGGTATTATGATCATTTTTTTAATTTTAGCCATTCTGATAAGCGTGTGATAGTTCATTGAGATTTTAACCAGAATTTTCGTAGTGGTAAATGATGTTAAATGACTTTTCATGTGCATACTTGCCATCTGTACATCCTCACTGGTTGAATGTCTTTTCATGTCTTTTGCCTGCTTTCTAATTGGATTATTTGGGCTTTCTACTATTGATTTTTGAGAGGCCTTTGTATGTTCTATAAATTAGTCTTTTGTCAAATATGTAGCCTAAAAATACTTCTACCATATCTGTATCTTGTCTTTCATCATCTTTCCAGGTTCTTTTGTAGAGCAAAAGTTTTTCATTTTGATGAGGTTCAATTTGTAAATTTTTCTTTTGTGAATTTTGCTTTGGGTGTCATCTAAGAACTTTTTGCCTAGCTCTAGATCTTGAATTCTAGCTCCTGTGTTGTAACAGCACTTTTATAAAGAAGAAAAGAACTGTCCAGGTTTCAGTCATCCTATCTCTTCAACAGTTCCTTTTTAGGGACATTGTTCCATGCTCCTCGGAGGCTCTCTGAGGTGAAAGATCGTTTTTCAATAAAACTCTCAAGCAGTTCCATTTTGGCCTTGGGTCTTAGAAAAGTCAGGAAAAACAGCTTGTGTTCTAAAGCCACGAACTGTAAAAATAATGTGCTATTATTTTACATAACTGTAATGAATGTTCACTGAGTTCCTACTATCAGTTAACCAATTTCTAGACTCAGGAAACAAAGATAAATGAGACCAAGTTTTTATTCACCTCAAGGAGCTCAAATGCACACCAAGAAGATGATGCCAGAACGGCATGAACATTCACCCACGTGGTTTAACTATAAAAGGGGAGCTTCTTCAAATGCAACAAGCATTTCTTGAGCAATAACTGTGTACCAGACATGACAGCTGGGAATTCACAGAGAAGTCGTACTTGGGCCTCGCCCTGAGAAGCTTGTTGTCGGTGAAGGAGCGTAATGTAAGAAACCTTCGCAACCTGAGAGCAGGATGGTGCAGTGGGAAAAGCACAGCATCTGAGGTCAGAAAAATCCCAGTTCTGATGCTTACTGGTTGTGTGAACTCAGGCAAGTTACTTAATATCTGTGAGCCTAAGTGTCATCTCTTAGGAAACAGAGACGATAATACATTATTTTCAGTTTAGTTTTGCGTAGTAAGTGAAGACATGTAGAGAATCTCTCAAAGAGAGTAAATATAAATACAAATCAGAGAACACATGGCTGGCTACAGGAATCTGTAAAGTTCACAAGTGATACAGCACAGTGAGCCACTAGTCAGTCAATACTAACTGGGAAGAGAGAGTTCCAGAAGAAGCTCCAAAGAAGAGTGAGATCAGAGTAGCCAGGGAGAGAGCTGCAGACGTGTCCGTCAGGCAAGAGTGACGGCATGGGCCCTAGGACGAAAACTGTACCTTGTTCGATTCTGCTCAAAAAATGTGAGAGGGCATGGAGAGGGCTGGGGAAATAAAAAGCAGGAGATGCAGCTGGGCCGCAGTGGAACCAGGGGTGTCCTTCCCACTCCACAGAGGATGGATGTTTTGGAAGCGGATGGTTGCTGGCACATAGCAGACAGCGGAATGAGGCGAATGGGTCCGAGGGGAGCATTTGCTAAAGGCAGGAAGACCTGTGAGAGGGCACTTGCAAAAGTTCTGCCAAGAGATGCGATGGGGCCGGGTGCAGATCACAGTGGAAACAAACAGCAGGTCATCATTAGCAGGGAAAGTCGACAGAATTCAGTGGTCAGTGGAGGGGTATGAGGTGGAAAGAAAGAAGTGCAGGGTGGTTGCCAGGTTTTTTATCCGTGTACAATGTCCATGGATTTAGGCTAAGTTTTCTTAGAGCTAATGGAGCCCTCAATGGTCCACATACATACAGACTGGAGGAACAGCTTTGGTCGTTTGGGGTGGGAGGCACAGTTGGTCGGCAGGAGGGTCTCACAAAGGCATGGAAGAAGACGGAGACTTGGATGCCTGTGCAGACTCCAGGAGGAGGTGCCTGAAGGGTAGTTGAAAAAACAATCTGAGTTTAAGTTAAAAGTCTAACCTGAAAATAAATAGTCAAATGAACAGTCATTAGCAAGTAGTCGCCCATCTTGGAAACATAAATTAAGACGTTCCAGGACACCCTCTGTTTGCATGAGCAGGTGCCTGGAAATTTCATGACTTCTCCAATCCTGGCAGCCTAATCACTCACGATTCAGTCTGGACTTGTTAAAAAATTACTCTTTAATTCAACCACTTTTTCTCTTTATCCTATTACAAGTTCCTTTAGAAGTATGAAGGCACATATAACTATCTACATTGTAAAAAAATTTCCCCTTATGGATAATGCGTTTCTGGATTTTATTTAATAAACCACAACTGTAGAATCCCTTATAAGGCACACTTCAGTTTGCAAAAACCCTTTTCCTATGCATCAAGTCATCTGATTCTAATGAAAGCTCTTCCAAATGAAGGAAACTTACACTCAAATTGCTGAGATGAATTCACTGAACTGGCCCAGAAAGTAAGGGGAGATCTGGGACTCAAGTTCAGTTCTAAGTCAGTATTCTTCACCAAGCGGTGACTGGGCTTTAGCACATCCCCTCCTGCCACCACCACATCAGACTCACATAATTTGTGAGTATCCTGATTATTTCAGTATATTTCTGAAAGGCTGGTGGAAATTCTACCAAGGGAAAATGGAAAGTCTTAAAAATTTAGCTTATTTTTCAGTATTAGATTGGGCTAACCTACTGGCTCAAGGCCCAAAGAAGACCATGTGGCATTAAGAAATTATTCCATTCCTTCAATATTTAATTTGTGCATTTTGATCACTATTTTGTCTTACGTATATCAGACAAACAATGCCTAAGGCAGTTCACTTAACTGCCAAGGGTATTCATTTTAATTCATTTGTTCTCTCTCTTCGCTAAAGGCCAGAGTTAACCAAAAAATGTGGTGTGTGTGAGCAGTCTGAAATTATTAAAGACCTTGGAGATATGCTGCTATGATCCCTGTACTGAAAAGCTCCCGCTCATTCTCCAGAAACAAAGAAATATGAGTCAACTGACACTGTATACAGCTTCAGTTGTTTTTGAGGGGAGCAATTTATTATTATTATCATCTCTTGTCTCAGGTAGCTGTCATCTACCTGGGGATTTGATGAATAGAGTATGTAAAAATGTGGGCATCAGTGAATTAGCCAGTGACCCAGATCTACTGGAAGGCCACATCTCCTTTTGCATGCCAGTTGAAAATCTGAAATGTTAACAGTATAGGATACCCCAAACAGTAACCTTTAACGCAAATTATATTTTGATCAGAAATTTAATATTAAATTTATTCAACAATGAAAGAAATATAGTTGCAACTCAAAATCTAGTTGCTTAAGATTTTAAGTTCCTTACAAACTTTATTACGTTACAAATATGGCAAAGTTTAGAAATAAGAGGTCTTTGATTAATGATCAGTCCCAATTACAAACTAGATCATTTAGATATTTTAACCTGCATTTATAAACACAACATTTCTAATTCTGTTTTATATATAGTACTTACATTCATATTCCATGGGCCACGCCCAATAGAACGAAACATGGGCACTGCAGCTTGTGTATACGTGTGCTATGTGTCCAGCTAAAACATGAGTAGATTCTATTTTTAAAAGGAAAAACTGGGCACTAAGGGAACATTACTAGCCTCTGCCACCGCTGTGTTGCCTCCAAGGAGTTAGGCCAGCAGCTGATCCTCCGGACCTTACTTTTTCCAGCAGCTCCTTGGGCTCCAGGACCTCTTTTGTAGTTACTGTGGGAGCCTCCGGCACATACACACTCAGGATGTGCTCCTGGCCTCAGTAAAAGGTCCTAGGTGCCGCATCCTTTGGGGCGAATTGTTATGTAGTGGTTGGACGTCCCGGGGAAGTGCTGCTAAGGGATTTAATTCCATGAAATGTATCAACCCTACGTAATGAACTATGTTCATAGTGATTTTCTTCAGCAATAGCGATACATGGTTTTGAACGTGGAGGGTTACCAAACTCATCCTTCTGTGATCCTCTGTATCCAGAACCTTGGTTGGGGGAGCTCAAGAAAGGAAAATTAGAAAAGCAATGTGAGGTCAAAATTCTTCACTTAAAAAATAAAACCCTGCAACAAAACACTTCTGATGGAGGCTGTTTCTGCCCGCCTGGCTCAAGCTACGGAAAGAAAGTCTGCATAGACTGTGGCCGAGTTAGGTTTGTAGCTGTATACATTTCACGACAAAGCAGACCCGAACCCAAGCAATCAGCTTGTTTTCTTAAAGGTCCTCCGTATTTGGTTCAAAGATCACATTTCCAAGCTGCTCTTTACCTTGAGGGATTTTTTTCCCATAAATTTGGCTCGGCATTTTAAAAAGTTATTTCTTTTTGATAGCTTAATAAATCTGTAGCCTTTTCTGTATAAATAACCTGAGTTCAAATATAGGAAGGAAAAGCAAGGATGATTGAGAAAGGCCAGAGGAAAAACTTAAGGGTAAATAAAGGATCATAGAACAACCTACTTTCCTCTCCTTTGTCACCATTTTCTTTACTTTTAAAATAAAAATTATTTTACATTTTTTCCATTATACCTCTAAATCCCTGAATCTATCTACCATGTGAAAAAAAATTTATTTCAAACAAATGCCTTTTGTCAACACCAGAGTGTTTTCTATTAGATTATTCTCAGAGGTTTTGCTACTCTTTTACAATTTTAAATATTGTAATGAATAAAATTGTCAGCTTCTCTCTGTTAAAAAACATAAATGAATCACTTCTTTTTACATCAAGCTAGAGATAGGGAGCCATTCCTTTTTGGGTCTTATCTGGTCTCCTTTCTGAGTGGATGAGCATGACCATTCAGACTTTTCCTGCCTTCGGAGCTCTCTCTCTTTCATCTGCGTGGCTGGCACAGAGGACAGCTGGTCAGTGCCAGGAAAAGCGTGAATTTAGCTTTAATTCTAGATGGGCATCAGGGGGCCAGGAAATGACTCACGCCATTGTCTGTATTAAGCTATTTCAGTTTTCTGAGAAAGGGCTCCAAAAGTTTTCATTAGTTCCTTACAGGTATCTGTGATCCAAAATAGGTTTGAAACTGTAGTCTCCATTCCACCTGTGGGAGATGTGAAGGCTGGGAGAAGGGCCATGCCACGAGTGCTGGCTGTCAGTAGGAAGGTGGGCAGCGGTCAGAGCAGTGAGAACTCTCCCGCCTCAGGGGCACCTGCCACTCTGATCCAGCCTGGACCCCTCTGAGAGATTTCTCCATTTGTCAAGTGTATGTTTGGGACAGGAAGATACCACCTAGCCCTGATTTCATCAGACATGTATACTGAACTTTCAGCTTCCTGAGGACAGCAGCTGTCTCTCCCCCACAGTGCGCCTTCCATCCAGTAAATGTCTCATAGAGGCTTATGGAACTGAATTAAGCATAAGAATTAAATATGTTTTATACCGTTTATTCATCAGGTCGCTTGGGATTTATATGAAATCCTGTTTCTCTGATTTAAACAAGTGAAATTTCCCTTGGGCCTCAAGTGCTGTACAAAGTAACAAATTCAATTAAATCTAGCAGCAAAATTCCCCACAGACAAAAGAGCACAGTCATACCCACTAGGCAAATCTTTTCATCTAACACAAGAATTAACCCTGTACATGCCAGATCACCCTCCTTCCAATTCTTCTATTAACCTAAAGGCACATCCATATCTACAAAAAAGAATAACAGAAAATGACCAGGCTTTGATCTGCTGAGATTTAAATTGAGGGATATTTATATTATTTTATTATTCATTGTAGTTGATATTTAACATGATATATCCACCTATTATTACATATTTAATTGGCTTTCACTCTCGTAGCTTCCTTTCTTCTAAGAGTTCATAAATAAACTTTGAATTAAATACCCTAATCCAGAGTAATTGATAAGGAGGACAGAAACAACAAACAGGAGGATATTAAAAGGGAAGGAAGTGCATATAATCCAAGAGCTTTATCTTATCTCTTCCTGGGCTTTTACTTATTCTGTTTGATGTTACCACAAATATTTGCTGAGCACCTAGGCAGGCTCCGTGCCAGGCATAAGAAGTGCGAGGATGAGTAAGGCAAGGATCATGCCCTCAACCACGGCCAGACACCAGTAACTAAAAACATGGAACTCATACAAGCAGAGCAGGAGTAGAGGTTGCCAAGACATGAGGGGTGGGGGACATGGGAGAGATGTTGGTCCGAGGGTACAAACTTCCCGGCATAAGATGAGTAAGTTCTGGGGATCTAATGTGAATATAGTTAACAACAGTGTTATATACTTGAAAGTTGCAATGAGAGTAGAGCTTTAATAGCCGCACCATAACAACAGCAGCATGGTAATTCTGTGACGGGATGGTTGTGTCAACTAACCTTACTGTGGTAAACATTCTGCAATATATATACACATATGTAATCATCACATTGTATACCTTAAACGTATATGTTGTACGTCAATTATATCTTAATAAACCTGAGGAAAAAACAGAATGTATCCAGCTCACCTTCAACCTCAGTTTGTTTATTCTTTTCTGAGTAACTCAGATTCCCTACCAACTAATCCCATCCCAGTTGCCAAACATACATATACCGTGGAATCCATGTGCTCATAACTTTACCTTCTAAATATTTCAAGTATTCAGATTTAGTTCCATGACTAATTGCCAACGAGAACCCCCTCACTCCTCACCCCGCCCTATCACCCCACTTATACCATCTCCCTCCTGAAAACTGTCTAGGAAACCCTCATCAATTTGCAAGACAGCCGAGAAAGGGTTATGACCTTAGGCAGCAGCCAAGAGACATTTTCAATGTTTAATGGGGTAAGGTCATAGGAAGAAGAAATTAAAACTTGGTTTAAAAATGCATTAACAATTTTTAATTGCTATTTAAAATTAAAGCAAATGTTCACATTGTGATAAAAAGAAAATCTAAATGTCCAACAATAGGGGAATAGTTCAATAAATATCGATATCTGTATATATTAAGATATTATGTTAAAAAATTTTAGAAAAATGTTTAATGTGGAAAAATATACAGGATATGATAAATTAAGGGAAAGAAAAAAATCACAAAATGGGATATGCAATAGAGTTGCATTACTTTTTTTAAAGCTTGTATGTGAATAGAAAAGGATTGAAATATAATGTCAGAATGTTATATGAGATTATGAGTGTTTGTTATTTCCTTTATACTTTGATATATTTTCCAATTTTTCAAGCAGAAATATATGTTTGCTTTTAAAGTAATCATAAAGGTCAAAACTACTTTAAAAACAGAGGGAAAAAACTTTTTCCGAAGCCTACTCAAATACGGGTAATGTGAAGAAAAATGGGAGTGGCTGTTGGTTGAGGTAGAGGGAATCAAATTATAACATCATTTTCCCTCTTTCTTTGGGCAAAATCCCTCAAGCTGCAGAGAATTTTCTACATATCCCCTAGTGCAGCCCCTTTCCCTGTCCCCTCCTATGGGACAGGGTTAGCAACATCCCCACACCCCAAAACTTATGAACATTGTTGGCCCACCCATCCCCCAAGGACCCAGTTTCCACCTGCGCCTGCTTAGTCTCAGATCCCACAGGTGACACCCTCTTTTAGTTCAGAGACAAAGATGTGCATCTTCGGGGGTGGGAGGGGATACAAACTAAAAATACAGATACAGAAGCCTTTGGGGGTTAAATGTGCCTCTTAGAGGTAAGCAGCTATTATGCAAGGCGAAAACCTCCCAGGTACCATGGGCTGCTTTAATGCCGCCTTCTTACTTTCCCGAGAGCTACCTTATCCTCTTAACTTCCAATGCCCTTCTGTAAACTGAAACATCAGCCCGAAGACTCATTCCAGGGATGACAGTATACATGTGCTCCTTTGTTCTCCATTACTCCTAATCTAGAGATTAAGATTTAAAGACATCTCCCAAAGCAAAATGTGACAAAAGGGTATGATGTCATTTGTTTATCAAAAAACTAATTCCAGCAAAAAAGGCCTGCCTTCGCAGTTGGGCGTCGTCTTGTATTAGACATGTGCTTGTGACCCAATAGCAGGTAGAGAAATATTTCTTTAGGGCTTAAGTTTTTTTATCATATTATTTCAGGAGGAATTTCTTCCTGAATTGTTCACCTCCTACTTTTACTTTCCTCCTTCTAGGCACGTAGCCAATGCCTGATTTCTGCATTTTTTCTGAAAGCCAGCTGTTAAGGATGGACGTTTTCCATAAAGTCTAAGTTTATGTATTATCTGCTCTGGGCACAAGAGCATCTTAAGATTGCTCTTTAGAACAGCAACAACAAAGTCTCCAGCTCTCATAGGGATTGATTTCTAACGATAGTATTTCAGGTGCTTTGAAAGTTGAGGTGGAACATGTATATTTTGAGCAATAGGATCTCTTGTACTCCTTCAAAACATTCCTTTCTGGAAGCTTCCAGATATGCCAGCAAACCAGGACTCTGTTCCAGACTGGGAATCAGATGTGCCCTGAGCTCTTTTCCCGGGACGGGAATGAGTCTGAGCTGACCCAGCTCCTGTCTTGGTGGTCCAGTTTGTCATGGTCATCCGTAAGACCAAAAGTGTGCACCTAGCTAGCGCCATCTCCTGAGGGACCCTGGATACACCCACATTTTCCAAGGATATGCCAACATTATCTCTCTCTCTGAGTATAGTTTTCCCTTAACTTTGACTTAATCATGATGTAAACTGTATCTTTGGCCAAGGGAATTGGGCAACTTAGACCAATCGTGGTACAACCACATTCTTTGTTAGATAAATTGTCCTTTCACAGACCTTTCAGGGTTCCCAACATAGGATCAGCCAAACAGTAGGAAGTCTAGTAACCTCTGTTGGGAAAAAAACTGAGATTTGTGGGTTTTTTTCATATATCTATTCATTAAACAAATTTTAATTGAGAGTCTACTATGTGTAATTAATTGTTCTAGATGCTCTGACCAGTGTGGCTCAGTTGGTTGGGCATTGTCCTGCAAATGAAAGGTCGCCAGCTGAATTCCTGGTGAGGGCACTTGCCCAAGTTATGGGCCAGGTCCCTAGTTGGGGGCATGGGAAAGACAACCAATCGATGTCTCTCTCACACACTGATGTTTCTCTCCACCTCTTCCTCCCTCCCTTCCCCTCTCTCTAAAAATAAATTTAAATAAATAAATAAATAAAATCACTTTTAAAAAAGAAATTGTTCTAGGTGCTAGTAATTCAGCAGTTTAGAGCAGGGGCTGGTGAGAAAAATATCCCTGCTTTATTAGAATTCCCATCCACTGAGGGAAAACAGATGACAACAAAATAAAAAAGCAAAATACCAGGGTGGGCAAAAGCAGGTTTACCGTTGTTTTTATAGAAAATAATACAATAACTAATAAATAAGAATAAGCTCTGTTTTGCATATTCACAACTATAAACCTACTTTTGTCCACCCTCTGCCATATATATACATTAGTTGGTGACAATAGCTCTAAAAAAAAATAAAGTGGGGAGCCCTGGCCAGATGGCTCCGTTGGTTGGAACATCAAAGTTGTGGGTTCAATTCCCAGTCAGGGCACATACCTGGGTTGCAGGTTCAGTCCCCGGTCAGGGCATGTACAGGAGGAAACAGATCAATGTTTTTCTCTCACATGGATGTTTCTCTCTTTCTCTTCCTTCCTTCCTCTCTAAAATCAATAAACATATCCTCAGATGAGGCTCAAAAATAAATAAATCAATAAAGTGGGGAAGGAGGATAAAATGGTATTTGTCTTGGAGGTGAGGAGGGTGCTACATTTCAAATGCAACGACCAGGGAAAGGGCACACTATGAAAGTGACCTTCCTGTAAAGACTTGCAGAGAGGAGGAGCCATGCATGTATGTGGGAAAGGAGCATTCCGTGAAGCAAGAACAGAGGTGCAGGAGCCCCGAGGCCAGAGTATTCCTTTGTGTCTGAAGAGCAACAAGGAGGCCGGGATGTCTTGGGTGGAGGGAACAATGGAGAGAAGTGGGAGAGGACGTTAGAGAGGTCCGGGGCAGGGTCACACTGCGAGACGTCGGGATTCAGTTTTTGCTCTGAAAACGTGGGAAGCCAGGGAAAGAGTCAGAGCAGACCTATTTTAACTGTGTCACTCTGGTTTTTGTGTTGAGTATGGACTACAGGAAGGCAAGGGCAGAAAACCAGAGGTTAGAAGGCTTTTGCAAAGTCCAGACCAAAGATGGTGGTTACTTGGGCCTGGATGGTAGCTGTGGAAGTGGTGGGAGTTTTAAAGCTGCTGAACTAAACGTGCCATTTATCTATAATCATACCATAACTATACAGAGAAGAAAATGGGCATTTGTTCCCTGGCCCCATGCCCAACTCCAAGAGGAAATGATTATGCTTATTGATTGAATTAGTTGTAACATGGTGTAAAGCAGTAGTCAAAGGGTTGACTGCTAGAAGGTCTGTGAGTAAATTTAAATATAATTTTCCATAACAAGCATGAAGGAATAACTATAATTTCCCACTTCCAGTAAGCCAACAACATCATACACTCAAGGTTCAGGGTTGTATGACAATAAACCATTGTAGTTGAAGTAGAGTCTCACAGGAAATTTCTTGTGAATAAATATTGTTATGATGATAAGAAACAGAGAAGACATAAACAAGAAAACATCTTCATTCTAACCTGCCCCAGTGTTTACATTTCTGAGTGGCTTTAAGGTAGCTATTTATAAACAGACTCCAGACTTCTTTCCTAGCTTTAAAGGTGATGGAAAAGCTAGCTCTTTGAGAAGACAGAACAACCAAGCCTATATGCTCTGTTTTTTCAAGGCTCTTCATTCTGCGGCTGATCGAGACTTGTCTTTGTCGCCAACTATAACACTTACCCGAGGCTGAATCAAAGAACCTGGGTCCCCTACTTCTTAGTTAGATGCCTATGCCACATCCAGCCTTAAGAAGCTTTCCCCAAACAGGAGTGTAATGATCATTAGACAAGTTGGACTTTATCTTTGGAAATTCACACTGGGGAACTCTGAAGGATTTGACCAATTGGCACCTGCAGAAGTGGAGCCAAGGGAAAGGTCGGTGGAAACACACTAATGGGAGGGGACAACAGTGTGTACGGCCACTGTGAATCCTGACCAGCCGGGAGGCCAGTCCCTCTGAAGCTGCCCTATTTCAGTCTCTGTTGCCAGATCCCCTCCTATTGCTTTAGGAGTCCTTGCTTGAGGTACTCTGAATGAGTCTGGCTCCTTGCAACTAAAAATGCCTCCACAGAGGCTGAGAAAAAGACAGAGTACTAACCGAAACCTATTTCTAGCTCATGATGGTAAGATATTTTAAGGAAAAAATGCCTTATCTTTAAAACTTAACCTCACTTGCCAGTGAACTGTATGTTAGGATTGAATTTTCTAGGAGAGCTGTGCGCTTGCTCTCAAGCAGCAGTTCTTACTCCCACAGTGCCTGTCTCAATGTCTGACCAGTAAAAAAAAAAGGCTATGGCCATCAAGGAACAGGAAAAAAAAATTTTTTTTGTCTTCATAAGCACTGTAAGCAATTTATACTCTATAAATTATTGTTCATGAACCGCGTGGCCTTCTGTATAAAATTGTTCACCGGATAGCCCATTCCTAAATATGGTAAATAATAAGGTTATTAACTACTATTTATCAGTGTTTAGAACGAGTCAGGTTCTGTGCTAAGAGCTTTATATGCATTATTGTTATTCTCCCAAGAGACCTGGGGGACGTTCTTTTTTACTTTTATAGAGGAGAGATCTGAAGCTTAGAGAAGTTGCGTGAGATGCTTGAGTCACCCAGCTAGGAACAGCCAGGCTTTGAACTCAGATGTGGCTGGGGGCCACTTCCCGCCTCCCCAACATCAAAAATCTAGAGGAACATTGATGGTGGTTGTGTGGGAAGGCAGGGTCAAGGTTAGCGACACATGAATGAGCAATTGTCTGGAGTGGTGAGTCTCTGGGTACAGAGCTAGTGAGAAGCTGAGACGCCACTTCTCTTTGCCGCCAGCCAATATTTAGTCTCGAGATGCCTGAAATGCCCCGAGATGAACCAGGCAGACACACAGGAAGTGAAGGGCAAAGGGCACCAACCTGGTTAGGGCCAGGAGGGCTCTTCAGATCATACTATTCAGATTTCCCAGAGGTTTATTAAGATCCATCCACATGACTGCCCTGTAATCTAAGGGATTCGTTTCTCCTCTAGCTGCATAATCTTTCAGAATGCGTAACACCCACCCACAGACATTACTTCTCTAAACTTTCCATTGTGTCCATCTAAATGCCTCTTGCCTCTCAGCCATTTACATGTAAAAGCCCACACAGCATATCATAAAATACAGCTAAAAGTGGTTATTCCTCAGGGAAATCATCATGCATGATTATACTTTTATGAAAATAGCAAAAATGACACAAAAGGCTTCCTGGCTCTGGGTGGCTAATTAGCAGCCCAGAGTCTTAGTTCTCAGGTAACATTCCAAGATGCTAAATTATTCATGGATAACTTCCCCAGATTCAAAGACAGAGTGCAAGGCCATGATGACTGCAGGAAAGCCCACACTTGTTCACTATGCATTTGGCTTAATTAACTGAGAAAATGGATTGTACATTTGCTCAGGAAAGCTGTTTTGTGAGGCAGAAGTTCAGTAAGTAATATAAAACACAGCCCCCACTAACTGCTCTGTCATCCGCCAGCGTCCACAGTAGCCCTCCCTCAAACACACAGGACAGGCTGTTTGTGCCAGGAGCAAACTGGGTGCTGGGAGGACAAAGCGAAAAGTAAATAACCTACAGCTGTGCATCTTCACAAATAGAAATGAAGCCTGTGAGATGCAGGGAATGAAAGGAGCCCGGCATTTGTGTTACAAGGAGGAAGGTCACACCTGGGGAAAGTCCCCCAGAGCAGCAGGACCAGCCCCGTGCCCACGGGGTGTTTCCTCCCACCCCAGCTCCTTCCCAGTGAGCACCAGAGTTAGTGAAACAGAGCCAGGCTTTTCATAAAGGTTGTCAAGTCCTTTGGGTTTAAATAGTCTTCCTGAATATTTTCTCACCACATCAGCCATGTCCATGACCTCTGTGCCATTTCCACCCCAAATGGGTTTACTAAATTCAGTTCTGACACTACCCAGAGTTAAAATCCATGGGTTCAAGGACAAAGTCCTCTGCAAGCCTTCCAGGTGCCTGTCGCAAGTTCCAGGAGTCCCTAGGCCACCACACTTCTGACTGACTTGGCTGCAAATCTGAGGGTTCTCATGACCCCCACCCACCCCAGTTTTGACAATTTACTAGAACACTTCTTAGAACTCAGGGAAACAATATGCTTGCAACTGGTTTGATTATAACGGACATACATAAGGCCAGTCCTGGAAGGATCCTGGGTGCTAAGCTTCTATGTCCCCTTGCCATGGAGTCAAGGCCCACCTCCCTCCTAGCATATCAATGTGTTCACCACCCAGGAAGCTCCACCTAGCCTTGGTTGCCAGAGTTTTTATTAGGACTTTCATTAGCTTTCATTAGGTAGGCATAATTGATTAAGCGACTGGGTATGTGATTGAAATGCAACCTCCAACCCTCTTTCCTTCCCCAGAGGCTGTGCAGGCACCAAGTTCAACTCTCTGATCATGTGGTTGGTCTTTCTGGCTACTGCCCTCCATCCTGAAGCTACTAGAGGCTCACCATGAGTCACCGTGTTAGCCTAACAAGATACTCCTATCCCTTAGGAAACCCCAAGGCCCTCCCGGCCCTGGCATGTGCTCTTTTCCCTCCGATGGAGTGCTCATCTCACTCCTGGCAAGGCTAACAACTCTAGCCCCTCTCTGACGGTGATAAGGGAAATGCACTCACAAGCATCTGCCGGCGAAAGATCAAAACCAACTCTTCTTGTTCGAGGGAGAACACACTCACCCGTACACAATTCACACACAAACCTTCAAGGGGGAGGACTGTCTCTTACTAGGTCAATCCTGGGCACTCACTTTCTTATGGAAACTGGGATAATGGTTCAATACAGAATGGCAAAAACAAAAAACAAAAAACAAACAAAGACACTGAATTGTTCAGCTTTAAAAGGCCTGCACTAGAGAAGGTAGGGAAGAGGAGCTAGGAAAACCAGGAACCTAAATTTGAGGAATACTTTTTGGGATGCCTTACATATTGAAGTAGAGGAAGAAAAAAGAACAGAGAAGAGAGTTTTAAGCACTGTTTCTAAGTGATAACATAACATAGTTGTTAAGAGACAGAATATTTAGGTTTACATCTAATTTCCATTACCTACTAGCTGTGTGATCTTGGGTAGTCACTTAATCTCTTTGTAGCTCAGTGTCCTTAACTATAAAGCAGGAGCATGAGTAGTTTCTACCCTTTGAAGACTGCTATACTTCACATGTAGTAAATGTTACTCATGTTCTGTGGGATTTTGTCAAGAAATTGAACTAAAATTTTAATTTTAAATGACTTTTGGAAGACAGACTGATATTTCTGCAAATATGACACCCTGATAAGACAGAGCCATGATGTGAACCTTCAAACTGTATCTCAAAGATGACCCAGGCAGGTCCTCCCATTACAGAATCTCACGCCCTCTCCCAGTGTTGTGGCAACGCTCAACTTATAGGAAATCTGTTTGCCGGCTGATCCCCAACAGAACATAAACTCCACAGAGGCAAGAGCCATGTACCTGTTATTCATCATTGCATTTCCAGTGGATAGCAGAGCGCCTAGAACCTAGTAGGTGCTTGATATACATTTCCGAATGAATTAGCAACTGAATTAATGACGGAAAGAACAAACGAAGGAATAGCCAAGAGCGGGACAGGAATTACGTGGCCCAGGTAGGTGCTGTCCTCCAAGGGCAGAAGGGAGTCTTACGGCTAGCGTGGCGGAGTACTGTGGGCGTCGGTTTGGAAGTGAGAAAATAGTGCTTTGTATTCCAATTTTGCCAGTTTTGTGGGCAAGCCTTTCACTTACATTCTCTGAGCCTGTTTTCTCACTTATTAATTCATTAAAATGGAGATGATCATACTGACCTTTTGGGGTGGTTAAGGGGAGTAAGTAACATACATGAAAGCCCCCAACCCTGCACAGTTCATTCATGTCTGTCCACTCTGGAAGGGGATCTGACACATGTCACCTCTTGGTATCGTATTGAAGGCAGTCCAGGAACTAGGTTTGGGGACATAATAAACCCATCGGTGAGGTCGCTCTCCTTATTTGTGACTTTTTTCTTGACCCTTCAAGAATTGGCCAACCTATTGTGAAGGTTCACAATAATGAGTAAAAGACCTTCAGCCTTGAAAATTAGTTTCAGATATTATAGTTCCATATCTTATGATAAAATATAGAGATATAGAAAAAATGCAAGACAATTTTATCATAGCTAAAGGCCAAACCCAGAAAAGAGTAACAAAAAATGCATGATAATTTTAAGTCAAATACAAAAATTTTAATTAGTGTAAGAAAGATTCTACGACTTGATTATGACAGTAACTGGTGAAGATAATGACTGAAAATAAGCCCTCTGGTAAATTTAAGACAAGAAACAACAAATGAAATAATGTTATCTATAATTTGCAAGGCATTCATCACAGTGATTGAATTGAGGGACATTATCATTGACTGGCAAGCAGTATAGTCAGTACAAAAGCCAGAAACGATGAATTTGATGTGATTCTAGCTGACAATGTAAGTGTTAACATGCTCTCAATTAATCATATCACTGGACTTTAGCCCGTGGGATGTAGTCATGGAACTGTTATGAAGTCATTGTATTCTCAGTGACTCCTGCATTTGCTGGGGTTTTTGTTTTGTGTGTGTGTGTGTGTGTGTGTGTGTGTGTGTGTGTGTGTGTTTGCAAATTCAGGAAAGATATGCTATAATTTTCTCTTTTCCCAAGTTATCCTACCCTGAGTCCCTTTTCTAATCAATATTTCCCCAGAATATGAACGAGTTATGCTTAACTCGTTCAATATGGGTTCAGAACTATCATACTCGTGTTTTTTCCTACTAGTACCTCCAAAGCAACACGAATTATCAGCCACGATGGGTTAGTCACAGCCAAATTAGTGTTTTGGATGTTCCTGCACAGGCTGTCAAAATAAAGTCTCTAACCACCATTGATGAGGAATGCTGATTGACAGGCTAGGAGAAAGACTTCCGCAACTCGTAAATATTTATTCAATTAGTATATCCTGAGGCTAAAATCGAGCCATCTTTCTTAATATTATGAATTAATTTTCAGGTTCCTAGCCTCCCTCGCACGGGCTCTCAGGTTCCTTGGGAAGTGGCGATGCTGCTCAATTCAGGCGAGGTCACCTCCGTGGAGGAGCAAACGCCCTTCCCCTCCCCACTTTACTGCCCCTGCCCCCCTTCACCTCTGTCCCGCAGTTGGCTCTACTCTAGAAAAGGCTCCAAAAGGAGCGGACATCACCGGAGCACCTCCCTCAGATTTTCAGGGTACTGCAGGGTTGGAGCACTGGAACAAAGAACGTGTGTGCTACACCATGGCAGCGTGAGCTGCCAGAGAAGAAGTGGGAGCTCTGTGCTCCCCTCGGGGTGCAGCTGGGCTTCATGTGGCCTTCACACTGGTCGCCTAGCTCTGCGCACCTGGAGCTGCGGTTCCAAGGCAGAGGCAGTTAATACAAGTTAGCACTCTCAGGGCTCTGTGTATGTGTCAAGCTCTTTGCTGGGCAATTCACGTATTTGTCACGTTTACTAGTGCCAGCAATCCTATGAGGGAGGTACTACTGCTTACGGCTACATTACACAGGCGTAAGCAGTGTTAGAGTCAAAGTAATTTGCCTGAGGCATCGCACGCTCTCGAAGGCTCCAAGTTCTCTCCTTTTTCTCACTAGACCATATTGAGGTCCCTTTTAACACTGAATATAAAAGTGAAAGTAAATCTCCACGTGCTAGGTCATTCATTCTCTCAACATGTGTTGGACACATGGTCTGTGTCCCTCTCCTGTACACAGAATCCCACCTCCACCCCTCCGAAGGACACCACTCCGGCAATTCTCTCAACAAACAAATATGCTGTTATTTCTTCCATATTAAAACAATTATTTTTTGAGTCCACATTTCCCTCAGCCTCCCACACCATTTTTCTGTTCCCCTCTAGAGCAAATGGATCATGTATTCTCACTGGCACTCCGTGACCCAAGCGGCTTGCTGTTCCTTCTGTCCTCTCTGCTGGATTCTGAGGCTTAAATTATGGAGACACCTCCAGCACCTCTTACCTCAGGCCATTTCTTTGCATAGATTGAGCATTTGATTGTCATTTTCTTTTCAAATGTGACTGGGGTGTTTTTTGTTTTGTTTTGTTGTTTTACATGAAGTTGGAATTTAGCAGTAAAAAGGCATGAATTCAGCCTAGGAAGGGACAGTAGAATCCTGTCGATTTCTCAGCCACCCTCTGCCATTTTGCCAACACTGCACGGCACCAGAGTGGGGAGCATGGCGCAATTGGCGGAAGCTCTTCCACAGCGGAGAGGAAGCACTGAGAGGGAGCTTCCTCCTACTGACGCCTGCCAAGTGCTCATTTTCTACAGATAGAGCCTATTTGATGCAATATTTTGCTCTAAAATTTACATTAAAATTTTCTGTAAATAAAATTATGTTTTATACTTAGTTGAGGAGCTAGCTGGGGAAAAAAAAAAAAAAGAACAGGTGAAACAGAATGAGAAAAAGAACACAGAGGCTCCAAAGAGCATTGTGTGAATTATTGTGAATCCCTTTGTAATCCGGAGGGTGCTTTTGTGATGAAAGCATTTATCTCTGGCACAACTCCAAATGTTCATATATCACGTGTGCTTTACCAAGAGCACCTGCGTGGGAAGGATGGCATTATTTGTTAGTTCGTGTTTTCATAGATGTTCTTTTTGTACTACATGAGTCATTTGAAATTCTATAATGAGCATATATTTGGGAGTCTCTCTTTCAAATGAGTTTTAAAAGCAGTTTTAAATGACTCATGAAATACGATACATAGGAAGCAACATTGTAACGTGATTCTAATGTGGTTGTTTACGTAAACTGAAGTCGCAGTCGTTGACACAGTGTTCTCAGAAAAGAGGTTGGAGACTATGGACTAAGAACAAACTCTCTAAAAGAAACTCAGTATAAAGTTTTGACGTAAATGTAAATTGTTGTGGGAAGAATGATAGAAAGAGTGGGAATGAAAGATAAGGGATGAGATAAGCGGAGGGAGGGAAGGGGAAATAAGGAAAGAAGGAGGGAAAGAAGCAAAGAAGGAAGGAAGGTAGGAAAGCGTTTTCCTAGAGTAATTACCTTGTTACCATTGAGTACAGTAGGGCTGCATCTATAAAAAAGACATACCTGAGAACAAATTGCTAAATAGTAAGTAGCTACTTTTTCAACAATTAACAAGTATTAAATGTTATTCGTAACTTTGGCTATGAAGGGACTGTATTTGGCTAATGACATAGAGATCTTAAATAGACAGCTGAGATGCATTTTCATAATTCCTACAAGTCAGTAGGAAAAAGACAAGGCAATTAAAAATGGGCTAAAAGCTTAAAAGCCACTTCACGAAAGTAGATATTCAAATAGCCAACAAAAAATGGTGCTCAACATCATTACTTATGAGGAAACTGCAAATTAAAACCATCACGAAATACCAAAACACACCCACCAGACGAAAATGAATTAGAACACCACTGTGCACCTCCTGGAACTGTGGTGGGAGTATAACTCGGTGTAACCACTTTCGAAAATTATTTGGTATCATCTACTAAAGCTAAACAGATGCATATCCTATACCCAGCAATCCCACTTCTCTCTATATGTCCGACAAAATGCATATGAAAAGGCACTAAAGGCATGTACAGAAATGTTCATAGAAGCATAATTCACAGTAGCCAAAATTAGAAGCAACCCAAATGTCCATCAGAAGTAGGAGAGATAAATAAATCATCTATATTTATAAATATATCATAGTATATATTAAACAACGGAATACTAAGCAATAAGTACGAATGAATTACTGCTACATAAAACAACATGGACGCATCTCAGAAACAAAAGGCTAAGCAACAGAAGCCAGACCAAAAAAAAGAGTAAATATGTACGACTCCATTTACATAAAGTTCAAAAACAGAAAAAAATAATCTATAGAGGGAAAAGTCAGGGTGCCGTTCTTTGAGGAGGATAGTATAAACTAATGAGAAGCGGTACGCGCGGGCTTCTGGGGTGCTGGAGGTTATCCAGTTTTTGATCTGGGTGCTGGTTACATGGGTCTGTTTCTGTTGTAAAATTTCATCAATCAAGCTGTGCACTTATGATCTAAGCAGTTTTCTGAATGTATATTTCAATGAAAAAGTTAATTTACAAATGGCTAGGAAGGGGGAGAGAGGCAAGTGCATGTGGTTTGGTTCAGTGTCACCTTCCCTAATGGTGGCGTTGACACAGTCCTCCTCCATCTGGACTGCTCTTCCCTGCGCCCCTCCCTGTGGGAGAGGGACATTGGCAGCCTCTTTACATGGCGACTTTGGCCATGCTCAGAGCACTGCCCTTGCAGCATGTCCTTTAACAAAGAAACCCCACCCTGCCACACTGGACTCAGTTTTCTCATCTGTAAATGGGGATTAATAACCCAAAGGTTTGTTTTGAGAATTAGGTGACTGATTTCCAGTCAGCACCTAGAGCAATGCCTGGCTCACAGTGAGCACTCCGCAAATGCAGGTCGGTGTTATTACTGGAGCAGTGGGCAGGGACTATCATGCAGGACAATTCAGACCTCGGTAAGAGTCTGGTTTAATTCAGAGCATAGAGCAAGAATGGTGGGGAATCAGTGCAGAGTAAGAGGTCTACATGTCTACACAAGGAAGAAAGCAAAGGTGATGACCGTTGACTGTGCCTTTCCTGTACTCAGGACTCAGGAAATAAGGAGGAACATGGGTGCTTTGGTAGGGAAGAGCTTTGAAAGACCACTGATTCCATTTGTTGGCACCAAACCCGTTGCCAAAGTCAAGAGAGTATATGCCTTCAGTCCCCCTGGAATGCTGCAAATTATCCATCATCCCCCTAACCTTCCCATCCTTGTCCTCTTGTCTCAGATTTGACCATTATTTTTCTACTGGTGACTTTAGTTTTAAAAAAAATCCCCTGAAGAAATGACTATGGCAAGCAGAAAAGAGGTAAGGAAAAGTACTGGGTGCCGAGAATGGAGAGAAGGTCATTGACAAGATAAGTGGAAAGATGTTCAAGATAATTAAGACTTTCACACATGCAAATCTTGCCTTGCAAGGAAGTTACTGGTATAGTCCCTAGTGTTTGTGGGGGGGAGGGGCGGGGGGGAGGCGCACAGTGCTGAGAACTCAAAGTATGCTTAATAAATACTAGTGAATGAAATCAAACAGATCTAATCGTTCTTTTAAAAAATTTTTTATTGATTGATTTTTAAAGAGAGAAAGGAAGGGAGAGACAAACATCAATTTGTTCCACTTGTTTATACATTCATTGGTTGCTTCTTGTATGTGCCCTGACCAAGAATAGAACCTACAACCTTGGCATATGAGGACAATGTTCTAACCAAGTGAGCTACTTGGCTAGGGTAGATCTAATAATTCTCAAATATGTAAATGTAGATTTTCCAGACCTTACAATGGGAGACACAGTAAATGTAGGACTTGCCCATCTTAGAAGAACATAAATCTCCTTCAGACTTAGTTTTACAGAACAATATTGCATGCTTGCTTTTTTTTTTTTTGACCATGAATGAAATATCTTGTTTTTCGAATGACTAATAATTGTATATTCCATAAAGTAAACATTTGACATTTTCGGAAACTGTAGAATTAGGGAACATTCCACATATTGAGTAAGTCTGGGCCAACCACTGAGATCTTTTACACATTACCTCATTTCGTCACTACAATATCTCAGTAAGCAGTGGTACTCACTGTTCCTGAATTTTCAGGAAATTTGTATCGGTTCTGTTGTTAATTTTAATCTGCCTTGATGGGAGTATTTACCTGTTGGAAAATGGAAAATGCCACACATCAGCCTCGCCTCCAGAGAGCCAGCTGTCATACATTTACCAGCCATTCCCACATCATCGCGTGGATTATTGTCCCATCTCATAAACTGGGGAACTCAGGCTCAGCCAAGTTGCGCGTCTTCACAAAGTTACCCACCTCCTTCTGCGAAGTCAGGCTTTGGGGCTTGTTCTCCAGCCTCAAAGCCCATGCGTTTTCCCTTAAGTCTTGCTTTATAATTAGAAATCATCACTAATGACCCATATCATTAGAGGTATAATTTGAATTTAATTGAAAAGCCTAACTTGAAATTTAAACAAGCATTTTCCTAATTCGTTATCCTGCTATTTAAAAAATTTGTTATCTTATTATTTAAGAAATATAAGGGCCCTTCAAAAGGCATAGCAGAGAGAAACTTGCTTAATTATGCTTTCATTAATTTTGCTAAACAGGTCTATTGCCAATGACTGCATAATTTGGTCCCAGAAGCAAAATCACTTGTAATGTTCAGGAAAAAAAATGGCTTCCATCTAATGAGAACAAAGCAGTTCATTAGCAAAAATCATATTGTTTTATTCCACATCAGAAGACCAGTAACCTCAGAGTCATGATTTATTACTCTGAAGGACACCTATGGAAGGCAAGACTGTGAAATCAGTGATACCAAATCCTAGTTTTCAGGAACTGAAGTGAAATCCTAGGACAGTGATTCCTCAACATTTTCAATATCTGGGAATCATTTTAGACCAATGTCATCAGAATCTCTGGAGATGGGACCTGGTCATTGGGGTTTTTTTTTGTTTTTGTTTTTGTTTTTTTAACCAACCACTCAGGTGATTGTTCAACCAAGACCAATACCCACGTAAAATGAATTGTTGCCCTGGCTGGTGTGGCTCAGTTGGTTGGAGCATCTTCCCACAACCAAAACATTGCAGGTTCGGTCCCTGCTCTGGGCACATAAGGGAGGCAACCAGTTGATGTTTCTCTTTCACATTGATATTTCTCTCTCCCTTCCTCTCCCTCTAAAAGCAAGGAAAAAAATGTCCCTGGGTGAGAATTTAAAAAAAAAAAAAAAGAATTGTTTTCTTCTTCTTTCACATTGTCATACAATACTACTGTGTCAACAGTTGGATCTACCTCCTTATCAGCTCAAGTATAGACTCCCCAGCCCACCCCACCCTGAATTCCACGGACCTTCTAGCTGCACTGTGCCGTCTGTGCCCCGCCAACAGGCTTCCAAAGGGCTCAGAACTGGACAGAAGAGTCCCTGCCTACCTTCCTTCTGCTTCTAGAATGAGCAGGTTGCAATGCCTGCTATTAAGATTAAGATCTTATTTATTAAGATTAATAAATAATTAAGATCTCCCTTATTATCCCTGAAGATGAATTACTTATCTTTACACTCCCCATTCACTGCCTCATTCATTCATTTCTTCATTGCATCCAATAGTAAAGAGTACATCTTTTGAGTCAGATAGTTTCCAATCCTGCCTCTCTTTCTGCCTCTCCCTTTACTAACTGTGTGACTATAGACAGGTAATTGACTTTCCAAGCCTCAGTATTTGTTCCTAAAATATGTGAGCAACAATCCCTAACTTGTACTAGGTTTACAAAAAGTAAGTAAGATGTTAAATACAAAGTACCTAGTATAGTGTCTAGCTCACGCCATATACTCATTCATAAAGTAACAATGTCATCAATTGATTTTTTTTAAACAAATATTTTTGGCGCCACCTATGTGCATAGCATTATATGATGGGATACAAAAAAAAAAAATAGAAAGATTAATATGTTAAAGACCTGCCTTCAAAAAGTCGGGAATCTAATAGGGAAGACAAGATGATCCATGTATTACAATAAGATAGAAGTACACACTTCCATTAAAGAGGCATAGAGACAAGGAGAGAGATTATGGTTTTTAATAGGGAATGGGATAAAGAAGTAAGATATGTCACTTAAATTTTGAAACTACAGATTACAAGCTCCCAGAAATAAAGTTGTATCCAACAAGTATTTATTGAACATTGACTTTTCCAGTCTTCTGCTTGCATCCCACCATGACCTCTATACCTTAAGACAATCTCTCCTCAGTGTCCCTTTTCATAGGATCCATTCCTACCTCCGGGCCCTGGCTCATGACATTTTTTAATGGAAAGACTCACCTCTTTTTCCAGACATAAAAACCCATATCATGCTATCAGACCCACCCAACCTCTTCCAAGAAGTCTTCCCAGACAGATATTGGACCTAAAATATCCTTTATCCAATTTTAGTGTTCCTCAAAATGAATTACCAGGAGCATTTTTTAAGTGCATATTCTCAGGCCTTAAACCAAGTCTCCTGAAGCAATCTCAAGTGGTAGGAGCTAAGGAATCTGTACTTTATACACATGATAGATGATTTCTGTGCATACTAATGTTTAAGAACCACCTACCAGTCTGTTTAATATCATTTGTTTGTGTTGTTGCCTTAACAAGGATGCAGATTTTTCAATGTGAAGAGAGTAGGTCTTTCATAGCCTTCAACCCCATCACAGTTTGTTTCTACCACCAGCACCCGTCGCTGTGCTCAGTCTTTAGCAGGACCGACATGCACACCAACCTGTGTGTGCACCCTTATGTATTAGGTTGCCCAGAAGCAATCGAAGGAACCTAGGGACTAGGGACCTTACTTGGGGACCACTGTTGATGGTAAAATTTCTCTAGTTTTAGAGAAAATGATCTACAGGATGAAAATGTCATCTCATTTGTCAAATGTAATTAGTGTAAATAGAATTTTAGAATGATAATGGTATTATCCTTTGCTTTGAATAACACACTGGGGTGAATTTCTGAAAAAATGAAAGCAAGATTTGTTGAAACAAGTATGTTGATCTTGTAAAATCTCAGAGCTTTCATCATTCGGATTTACTGCTACCATAGTGTTTTGACCACTAGCTTCCTTAACCTGTGTGGGGGGTTTTCCCTCAAAAAGGACTTTCTTTAAACAATTTTTTAATGTACCTATTTCTCCTGCAGTAACTGATGACTATAGGCCTAATATTCTTTAACCCAACCTTAACTAAAAAATACAAATACTCTACAAGGGGATTTAGTGGGGACTCTTAAAAGAATGAGAAACGACACAGCACTTTGAGAAGACACATCAGGCAATTATTGTATCTTGTTAGATAAGAAAATGGCTAGAAACATGTACATGCCAATTGCTATAAACATTTAGTAAAATTTGAATTTCTGTCTTGACCTATGTTCTAAAAAAAAGGAAGTATTTCTCTGCAATATTGAAAGTTCTGTTTTAATATTTCCAAAGACCGTCAACTTGTAACTTTGAAGCTAAGAACAGTTATCCTAGGAAAACTGGTTAAAATACTATTGTAAAAGAAGTATGTTCACTTAAAATATAACTTACCCAACAACTTCAAGATTACCCATTGACTAAGACATTAGAGATATAGCTCCAATGAACCATACTAAAAAGAGGTATAGTTTCCCTTAAAATCAGGAACAAAGCTAAAGCATTCTTGTTTCTACCAAAAAAAAAATTTATTTAAAACCAACTTGTAGAAACTCGGTTTTACATTGCAAACCCGGCTAGAAGAATTGTATTTTTATAAAATCCCAACCAGGATGGGTAGAATGTTTAGAAAAACAGAAAGACAAAATAAAATCTATATAGCCTTTTGCTTCTGGCAACAAGGTAGACTAGAAATCACTAGGCATTCTGCCTGCAAAACACAAATATGTAAGAAAATGATAAATATTCTTTTAAGTCAGTAGACCTTTGAAGATTTTTTTTAATCTCCTGAAGACAGGAACTAAGGAGGACAGACCATGTTGACCCGCTGGGGCCCAGGGCTTAGGAGGGAGTGGGGATGGTAACATTTGACCTGGGCTGGAAAGATCGTAAGATACGTGCAAGAGATGATAAAGAAAGCAATTTGTGAAGATCAGTATTATATTTGTGGGTCTTATTTCATTAATGCAGTTCTTTTCCAGCTTGTTATAAATGACAGTGTGGTTCTAACCTCTCTCTGCATTTTCCCATCATTGCAATTCAGGAAATTATCAATGGGCCTTGCAGGATATTGCAGGCCCTGGTGGAAACAGGCTGAATCACGGTCATCCATCCAATGAGTGTTGTTGCTTTTAAATGTCTTCATTCTCAGTATCCACGAAGTATCAGGAATCAGAATGGCATCAGACCTCCCAATTAGCAAGAAAAAGAAATGACAATAGAACAGAGCCTACAAAATTCTGAAGGAATTTTATTACCCGACATGCTTCCTATCTACATTATAGACTTCTGAATCTTTGTAATCTCTTATAAAGACTATGTAATACAATATGTTAGTGTTTGGTGAGGGGCATTAAAACAAAGATAGAGAAAAAATAATCCTTGTCTTCCTTCACCCCAACTCATTATTAGTGTGTTGGAAAATATACTTTTTCTAAGTATGTTTCAGCAGTCTCTACTTCTGCCTTTGAAAAAAATGTACTCTGACTTGCTGCATGTTCTTCTTTGTTTTTTAATTTATTTTATTGTGATATAATTGACACATAATAGTGTATAATTTTAGGGTGTACAAACTTTTCATTCGATACATTTCTATATTGCAGTATGATTACAATGGTGGCCTCAGATAACAGTTCTATCACATCACATAATTACCATTTCTTGTTTTGTGGTGGGAAAAATTAACCCTAGTCCCTTAGCAAGTCTATAATATTTCAAGCGTATAATATTGAATATCAAAAGTTTATCATCATACAGTATTGTTGACTATAATCACTGTGCTATGCATGAGATCTCTGGGACTTATTTATATATAGGTTTTAAATTTATACCCTTAACAGTTTCTCCAAAGTTTCCCACCTCCCTCCCCAGCCCCGGGTAACCACCATTCTACTTTCTGTTTTCACCAGTTTGGCCTTTTTAGGTTCCACATATAAGTGATGTCATACAGTATTTGTCTTTTTCTGCCTGATTTATCTCCCTTAGGATAATGCCCTCAAGGTCTGGCCATGTGGTCACAAATGGCAAGATTTCTTTCTTTCTCACAGCTAAGGAATATTCCCATGGGAGTGTGTGAGTGTGTGCGAACTCCACATCTTTATCTATTGACAGACATTCAGGTCATTTACATACCTTGGCTATTTTGAATAATGTTGCTGTGAACATGGGAGTGCAGACATCTCTTCAATATCCTGTTTTCATTCCTTTTGGATGTATGCCTAGACCTGGAATTGCTGGATTATATGGTAGTCCTATTTTTAATTTTTTTATGAACCCCCATACTGTTTTCCATGCTGGCTATACCAATTTACAATCCCACCGACACAGTACAATGCTTCCTTTTCTCCACGTCCTCCCAACCACTTATTATCTCTCGTCTGCTTAATGGCAGCAACTCTAACCCTAAGGGGATATCTCACTGTGGTTTTGCTTTGCATTTCCCTAATGATTAACAACATTGCACATATTTTTATGTACCTGTTGGCCATATGGATGTTTTCTTTGCAAAATGTCTGTTTAGTTTCTCTGCCAATTTCTTAATAGGGTTTTTGTTGTTGTTGTTGTTGTTGTTGTTCCTGAGTTGTATGAGTTCTCATATTTTGGACGATAATACTTTATCTGATACATGGTTTGCAAACACCTTTTCCGGTTCTGTGGGCTGCCTTTACATTTTTTAACATTTCCTTTGCTGTGCAGAAGCTTTTCAGTTTGATGTGGCCCCATTTGGGCTTGCGCTTCTGCACACTTAGCTGCTTTATCATTTGCTGTGTATGATTCACCACTGTTACATCATTTCATAAACCGTACTTGTTACGATGACTCACCACTTCTGATATTGATATAACTGCCGTTGTGTGGGAAGCCCGCTGTTAAGCTTGAGGCCCCAAATGTCATAATGAACTCTCTCCTGTGGCATATCAATATGAGAACTATAAGACTTTTCATCCTTCCAGATGATTCATTCTATTTTTTAAATGTATGGCCTGGAGACACGGCTTTCTCTTATTTACACTTCAGAATGCTGGGGATAGGTTGTAGAGGAAAATACCTCTACTGGTAAATTGTTCTCTTATCAACCTCACTTTTCACTCCCAATCTCACATACCTGCTAAACCCGAACCAGAATCAATTTGAGTCTCTTAAGGGCAGAAAGTCATGAGGAAGGGGAGGAGGAGGAAAATGAGATCTGAGGGTGTTTATTTGCTTAGGAAAGTTCAAGATCTGTTTTACTTTATTATTTCTGGGGCCATAGAATTGGCAGAAGACAAATGGTGAAAGGTGGAAGCTTTGACTGAAGAGTCAAGAAAATACGCTTTCTCCCCAGTGGCCCCTGGTAAGAAGGCTTCCGTGGAGATTGCTAGTCGTCCCAACTCTTTCCTGACAATCTAGCTCTTCCTAATGCAATGTTTAGGCTATTAACAATCAGATGGAAGGCCTATTGATTTCTACCAAGTCTTAACAGTGGAAAGACATATTCTTCTTATGACTCTATTATTTGTGATGGGCTTCTTATCAAACTAGAACCTAGTGGTTAAAGGCATGACTTTGAGCATAAACTTCCTTGACTCAAATCCTCTTTCCATCATTTAGCAATTGTGTAACTTGGGGCACGTTACTTAACCTTTACAAACTTCAGTCCTCAATTTACACAGAAAGGCTATCTCGGGATTATTGTGAGAAGTGAATGATATAATGTGCTATGTTTAACACAGCACCTACCACCCACGAACCTCTTATCAAGTAGTGGCAGTTGATACTGCTGTTATCAATATTGCTACCTAACATCATCACACTCCTGTATCCTGATCTTAAAATGCACTGTGGCGAGAGTTAATTTAATTGCTATCTCCTTGGACATGTGGGCACGTAGATTTCTCTCTGTCGGCCTTTCTGGGTTAGGTTTATTGAAATCCATTTTAATTGCTGAGACCAAACAGTTCTTGCTGTCTGACCTGGTATTAGCTTCATCCCGTAACCAGCTCCCTGCAGTGCCCAGCACCCAGCACTTATTACCTAGCCACCGAACACTGAGATGGCAGCTCCGGAGCGTGGCCTTCCTGGCACCCATTGCCTGCTGCACCTCTGAGTGAATGGCTTACATTATGCTTCTACCTCCTGAGACGGAGGGAGCCAACCTTTTGTTTTCTCATAAACAAAATGGGGATTAAAAATGAACTCTGATACAAATCCCAAACAAGCACATTGGGAAGTTGATGTTTTACCCCAAGAAGGTGGAAAAGCAGCTTTAACTATTGACCAAAGAGGAACATAAAACAATTTAAATACTAACAGCAAGCACTTAACTCCAGTTTGTGATGGGAGAAAGACATGAGATACAAATAAGCCTAAGAAAAGTTATAGCAAAACTTACAGGAGTGGAAACTTTGCAATATAATAATGCAATTGGCATCCTCACCTGAGGCCATGTTCATTGCTTTGAATGTGAAAGAGAGAGAGAGAGAAACATGAATCTGTTGCTTCCCAAACATGCCACAACTGGGGATCAAACCCACAACCCAGGTATGTGCCCTAATCGAGAATCAAACCCACAGCCTTTTGGTGTATAGGACAACGCTCCAACCGACTGAGCCACCCAGCCAGGGCAAAATGTGCGTACCTAATCAGAGTCTATTGGAGTGGGAAATAGTCCTGTGTGTACTTTGAAGAGTCCAGGCTAAATGATTCCAGCACAAAGTAAGACAAGCACTTTGCAGGAGTCCATGTGGGAAATGAAAAGAGGAGAGTCTGGCATCAGGGCTGGTTCTGAATTGCGACTCTTTGCCTTGTTATCTTGGTTAATTTGGGAATATTTATACTTCTGTTCTTTAAAATAACCCAGTTAAGCCCTGACCGGTGTGGCTTGGTTGGTTGGGTATCGTCCTGCAAAGCGGAAGGTTGCCAGTTTGATTCCCAGTCAAGGCACATGCTTGGGTTGTGGGGTTGACCCTCATTTGGGGTGCCTAGAAGAAGCACCTGATCAAAGTTTCTCCCCCTCCTTCTCTCCCTCCCTTCGCCTTTCTCTAAAAATAAGTAAATAAAATCTTAAAAATAGCTAAGAAACTAAAAAATAAATAAAATAAAATATCCCGGTTACTTTATCTATAAAATATCCTAACAGCTAGTTTAAAATATTGCTGCAACAATTGGGAATAATGTCTGTAAAAGGCTTTGAGTATATCAGATACTTAAATGGTAGCTTCTACAACCAAAGTGCAGCTTCATGTCAGTGCAGATATAAGGGAGAGCTAAATTTTTGTTTAGATCTGTGCGTTGTAAAGAATTTAACCTTGCCCAAAGAGGCCTGGAGAATGTCCTAATAAAAAGGTCTTTGTTTACCTGGGGGCTTTGGGACACACAGATATTCTAACAATGTGATTTAAGGTGGAGACTTTATGTCACATGGCATTAGCTCAGCCTCCCAAGGAGCTGGAGACTCGGGCCAGCCAAGTGAGTGGCTAAGCAGGTCCACGTAACCAAGAAAGCCTCTGCCCGCGAGGCTCAGCTGGCAGTACTCCAAGTGGGCTGCCACCCATTGTTGCCAGTCCAGGCAATGCTGTCTAAGATCCATGAGAGGGTAGTTGGGAGCGCCATGATTTGAACTTTCCTGGACTCGGCGTGCATTTCTTCCCTTGGCTGATTTTAATCTGTATCCTTTTTCTGTAGTAAACCATAGCCATGAGTATAACAGAATTCAGTAAGTCCTTCTAGTGACATATCAAGCATGATGGTGATTTGGGGGACCTCTGAGCTTGTACTGGAGTTAGGAGTGAGGGTGATTTTGTGGACTGTTTCCTAACTTTGTAATTTGGTTTGCAACTTCTCAGTGAATCCAAAATTATTCTAAATAAAAGGTTATTTGAAAACAAACAAGCAAAAAAAAAAAAACCACCTAGAATCCACTAGAATCTATTCTGTCTAGATAAAGCAAAAATGTGGGCTTAATATAGGATGTTAAGTGAAGGATTCTTAAGGTTAAGGACCAAAATCACTAATAGCAGGAAACTGACTTTACTAGAACCACTAACAGCTCTATCACCAGGGCTGCTTCTGCCCCAGGAACTCAACCTTGCAAACACTGGAGAACCATCACCACTGCTGCTCCTGTCACCTGTACCAGCAAAAAACGAAACCCTGTTGTGTGTCCTAAATCAAATATACCGGAGCTGCAAGGAAATCTGGGAACTGAGTTCTGCCACCTCCCTTGAGGAGGGGTGGCATGTTGTGGGAAAAGGAAAGGAGTAGTATAACTAAGTGGAGGATAGAATAAACCACAGAGGAAAAAGAGATTGCAACTCTAACTTATTCATTCATGATTACAAAGATATTATTAGCTCCACGGAGAGGTGCAGTTGGCAAATATAATGGCAACAGAAGCTGTCATTGGTTTAACATCTATTATGTGCCAGCCACAGTGTATACACCATCTCTAACTTCCTAATAACCCTGTAAGGCAGGGCAGGGTTTTGTCCTGTCATGTTATTAATGACAAAACTGGAGTCAGAGAGGTGAAACATGCCCAACATCACACAGCGGCAGGTCTGACTGATTCTTTACTCTTCTCCGTGAGCCTCCTTTCGGATTATTACCAAACAAAACACCTGAAATTAGAGAAACACTTCCACATGAATAATGCAGTAAAATGGGTTAAAATTGTACTATTTACATTCAGTTTTCCCTGAAGAATGGTTTTCATGCTGAAATTCCTGTCAATGTCCAGGCACAGTAGTAGTTGAAGTGTCTAAGCCCAGGTAACTGCTAGGGAAGCAGAGGACAAGAAAAGTGTCTACTCAGAGATTGTCACAGAGTGGGGAATGTTAGACAGGTGACATTAGACATGGAGGGTCACAAGGTTCTGTCTGGCTTTAGGAACACTACGGAGACTCACCTTCCTGAGGTTGGGAAATTTGGATCAGGCCATCATCCTACTGTGTAGCTCCTCATCTGGTAGAGTCTGCCAGAGGCCCCGATGATAACACACAACAAAAAGAACCCTGACCTCCCAGGCCGTGTGGTTGGAACATTGTCCCTACGCCAAAAAGGTTGCACCTTCGATCCCCAGTCAGGGCACATACCTAGGTTGCCGGTCGATCCCCAGTAGGGGCAAGTATGGGAGGCAACCAGTTGATGGTTCTCTCTCACATCAGTGTTTCTCTCTCCTTCTTCCTCTCTCTCTCTAAAACCAAAGAATATGTCCTCGAAAGGGGATTCGGAAAAAAAAGAACGCTGACCGTTTTTTAAATTTCCAGCAGGTTTATCGTTAGGACATTGTAGACTTTTTACCCTGTCAACTGCCATTAGTTTTTCTGCCAAAGGCTTAAAGGACGTACTTCTATGTTTTAGCTGAAGTATTACTTTGGAAGATTATGAGTTCCAAATAGAAAATTCACAAACAGGAGAATAGGAAGGTGGCAGGATCATTCCTTTGTTTGACTTGCCCCATATAAATTGCTCTTTCTAATCTTCCTTGCAGATTTGAATAATGTGGACTTGTTTTTGCATAATGTGTGTGGTATAAATAGTTCAATACCCATGAACAAAGCTTCCTTTAACATCAAAATGAAAGCATACCAGAGTGATATATTTAACATGCAAATTGATCATGTGACTCCCCTGTTTAAATCCCTTCAATGGCTTTCCTTTGCTTTTAGAATAAAACCAAACTCTTTACCACAATGAGGGAAAAAAGATTTGCTTGCCTTTTCTATTTTTTTTTGACCTTGGGTTTATAAGCCTGAACGAATTTACCTCCCCAACTCTGTGGCAATGTAGATCCAAGAAATATAGTTCAATTTAGTTAAATAATATTCATTAAGTATCTATCATATGTCAAGTTCATGGTAGATGATAGGGATATAAATTATATAAAATATGGACAATCATGCAGTCTCATGAGGGAAACAGTACACATCAATAGTTACAGAACAGTGAGATATATTCAAAAAAAGGGCACCCAAGATGCAGTAGTGGAACAAAGCAGGTAACAACTGTTGGCGGGGAGACTGCCAGGGAAGACAGCACAGAAGACAAGATGACAGAATGGGGCCTCGAAGGATGAAGTCAGTAAAGCAGAAGGAACAGTCTAGGGAAAGAAGCCAGCATGTTACAAGGCCCAGGAGCATGAAACCATGTTATACGGATTTTGTCATGATGGGCCATCATGCCCATGACGGGGAAGACAACGCTGGGGATAAGGCGTGAGGGACTCGAATACCATGCTAGGTGTTTGGTGGCTAGGGTTCAATGCAGTGGTTTTTAATAATGTTTGAGTCTCCAACTGAGATCTGAATGGCAACACATCAGGTTTAAAAAATACGTGAAGACATACAATATTGTGTTATAAATATATAATGAATATTTATATTATAAGAAACATATGGAGTACCACAATTATTCAAAACTGTAATTGTACATTAATTTACATTTTAAAGATGAATCTTGAACCTACTAATCCCGGACAGGTTGGCCCCATTCATCCAGGGCTATGCAGGAAGTCACCTTAGGACACCCCAGTGTCTTCTTTTTGTTTAACCGAGGGCGTTTTCTTGTGGCAAAAATATGTTCTTCAATCTGTACAAGGCACAGGACGAACATGCCTAGGAAGGTCCTGAGGTGCCCCTGAAACAATGAAAGGGGGATGTTAGTGAGAAAATATTCCACTTCCTCCTCCTTCAGAGAAACACTTCTCGGGTTTTGTCAGAGCCCCCTGCAGACAGAGTCCAGTTGCCCTCAGCTGTAGCCCCTCTTCCCTTCCCCCACTTACTTCTCCCCCCCTGCACTGTGTCCCCCCTCCATGGGGATGGGGGAGACAAATCCTTGCCTCAGGGTCCAGGAGTTAGTCTATTTTATGTATTTTAGAAATGTTAGGAGAAAAAGAAAAGATAAGTTTCATTTCATGCCCAAGAGAACTGAATTTTCCCTTTTTCATACACTATAAGAGAATAGACGATTTTAAAGGGGTTTGGACAGAGCTCTATAATAGAATCGTCAGGATGTGGCTTTGGTCATCCATCAACGCTGTGTTGTTCTTTGGGTAGAGCTGTTTACCTCTCTCACTGCAGTTTCAGGAGACACATGACCCCGCCCTGGTCCTGGCTTGACGTTAGTGTCACAACAAGCTCCACCACAGTCCGTGCTGAATTATCTGACCCTCTTGGCTCTCTGTCCTCTCTGCTAGACCTCATCATGCAGTCTGTGAATTTTAAAAAGGCTCCCCCTGACTTCTGGTATCACGGGGAGTTACTCTAAGGCATCCATTTGCTTGACTACTCAGAACACATTACTCCTTTGCTAAAAAATTAGTCGTCTGTAAAACACCTCTAAAAACACTGCTTTTAAGATGTTGTTATTATTCAGGTACGGTGAGGCCCACAGATCACGAGATGGTTATCATTGTATACATGGTATGTTATATTTCCCGTGAGGAGTGAGCATACGACACCGTGGGGGCCTGGTGGGGAAGCACCAGGCTTGGGGAACAGGAGAAAAACATAGACAAAGACCTTTTGTTGTGGTTTCTGAGGAAAGGAACAGGTGAGGCAAGGTAAGGTGGCTAGGTATTGGCTAGTTTGAATAATTTCAGTGGTTCTGGGATATAGGCTCTGTCTCTAGTTGTCTGGTACCCAGCACTGGGGTAATGAGAGCAGGTGGATGGGTGTCCAGGTTGTTAAGGGTGAGACAGAGGAGATAAGGGTGAGTGTTGAGGGAGGGGGTTCCTCTGCATTTGTCAGTTTGCATGTGAAAGGCACACTTCTTGGTTTTCCATTTCCTGTCTGTAGGAATTCGCTAGCCCTGGGAGGGACAAACTCTCCAGAGTCAGCAAGATATCAAAATGTCAAAGCATCGGAAACACAGGTAATAAAAAGGGCATAATTAACACAAACACCTTTCTTATCATCGAGTCTAGGTTCAATAAGGTGCAATTCTACTTTCTAAACTTCCCTCCTTAGAGCAATTATTTTAGCATGAAATGTCTTCTAGAAATAGTAGGATCCAAAACGCACCAGAGCCAGGTAACAGGTTCCAGTGCTGAGACACACTGGGACCTTTGATGCTAATAGCACTAAGTAAAGTCCCTTGTCTTTCTTTGTGAAAGGAACGTCAGACTGAGTAGCTAACGAAGTCATTTGGACTAAATGAGAGCTAAATGTGTCCCTTTACATGGTGCCAATCTGTAGCAGGTCGATTGGTTTGGGTTTTAGGCAGCGCTCCAAGAGAACAGTGCCAGTCATGCCCACAGACAGAAAGGAGTAATGCAGCTGCCTGAGGAGTGACTTTCGCATGCTCATACATTCAAGAAATCAGACCTGCCTTCTTTCTTTCCCATATTTTCCTCCTGTCTCCCTCCTTTTCCTTCCTTCCTTACTGGGGAAAAAGGATCTTTGAAGTTAAAAAGGCAAAACTCTAGCATAAGTTCAAACGCTTCCTAGGTGTTTTCTGGCGTTGCTGCTGTCAGAGATGGCAGTCCTTCACCGTCACTGACTGCTTTCTGACTGCCAGGTGCCGTGCTAAGAGCTTTACAAGCAGGACCCCATTTCGTCCTCCTAATAACTCTGAGATAGTATTCTCACTCCTGTTGAAAATAAGAAAACGGAGGCTTAAAGGTGCTGGGTAGCTTGCCCACAAGAGCCCAGTTAGAAGAACGAGCAGGTATGACAGGTAGGACTCAAAACTAAGTACATCTGGTGTCACAGCACGTATTTCTAACCTTACCGTGCACAGAAGCCACTGGAGGTGATGGTCAAAATGCAAACTCTGATTCAACACACCGCAGTGGGGGCCTGTGGTTCTACAGGTGAGGCCGGCCAGTGGGCCACTTCGCGGTAGCAAGGCTAGGCATTTACTAGCATTGCGATCAGTTCCTTCAGGAAAGCGAGAATCCCATTCCTTTGAATGAGAAAAGTCAAAATAAATGGTGAAATTATGTGTTCGATTTAAAACCTTCAGATAGTTTCTAGTTTCAAACAAAACAAAACAAAACGAAAAAACAAAAAAGAACCTCACAGTGAGTTTTAAAGTTTTTAGAGCAGGAAAACACAATTTTTTTAATTTATACATTTTGCATTTTAGAACAGTTTCCATTTTTCAGAAAAATTTCCCAGAAAGTACAGGGTTCCCATATATGCCTTCTCCCCACAGGCATAATTTTCCCTATTATTAATGCCTTGCATTAATTAGTGTGGGGCATTTGTTATAATTGATAAGCCAGTATTGATACATTATTACTAACCGAAGTCCATTACTTACCTTAGGGTTCATTCTTTCTGTTGTACATTCCGTGGATTTTGATCCTGCCCCCTTCTGACAGGCCCCACATGCAGGAGATCCCCATGTTGACCACACCCTTCGGTCTCCTCAACAGCTCCCTTTATCATTGTGTGTGCTCTGTTGTTTTCCTTATGAAAGAGAAACTTTTTTTTGTACTCCTGTCTCTCATCACAAATGAGAAAATGAAAGACCAGCAAAAGCTTCATGTTTCCAGAACAGTGGATGAAAGCAATCACATACCTCTGCTTGCATTTGTTGACCGCCCAGTCCCATTTATTTTTTGAGTTCAGATGCTTGATACAGAGCTCCTTCCCCCTGCAGCTTTGTCCTCTGAGCCTGCAGCCAGTAGGACACCTGATTAATACGAGGAGAGCAGGGCACTTCAGCATTGCAGGATGCATCGCATTCCTAGCATTTCCCAGGTTACTCAATTCACCTGTTCTCGTCCCCTTTTAGCTGCTGCCACCTCCCTGCCCCAAATAGTACCATAGTGCCAGTTTCCTCCCTCACAGTTCAGCACCTTCCTAGGGACTGTCTTGGGTTTCTTTGGTATAAAATACCGGAGACCTAGTTAAATGTGAATTGAATATGTTCATTGTATTCATTTAGTATGTCCACTGAGATTGACTAAAAATACTATGCAGCTTTGTTTATTCAAATTCAGATTTAACCCAGTATACTATTTTTGCTTGTTGTTTTATTACTTGTTTTGTTTTTTCACTGCATTTGGCAGACCCACCTCTAAGATACCTTCCCAGCTGCTCAGGTGCCACCCCAGAGACCCAGCGTTTCAGCTCTGGGGGACCTGCTCTGCCCCTTCCCATGCGAGCCCACTATCTCAAGTTAGGGTCCCTGTTTTTACTCTAACTCCACAGTTGACTAATTAAATGTCCCATCACTTATTTTTTTGGCATAAGGTAATAATAGGTCTCACTGCTAATTTTCACTCCTTTCTGTCTTTCCCCCATCACCAAGACAAACATCAGGACAATGCTTAAACAGAAATAAATTGGGACCTCTGGCCAACCTGGAGGTATAGGTAGATACACTTTGCCTCCTCGCACATCCAAAAAATGGACAACAACAAATTTAAAAACAAAAAACACCCAGAACTGCCAGATAATCAAACTGTATGGAAGTCTGACGAAAAAGGAGTTACAGAAGAAACATTCATCCAGACTGGTAGGAAGGGCGGAGACAGGCAGCCGGGGCAGAAAGGACGCGCAGCAAGGCGGTGGCTGGCGGACCCACATTTATGTGCGGGTAAACTGGGAGGAACCACTGGGGAGCGAGACAGACTGTGTAACCCAGGGTTCCAGCACAGGAAAAGAAAGCCTCAAAACCTCTGGCTGTAAAAACCTGTGGGGGCTGCTGCAGTGGGAGAAACTTCCAGCCTCCCTGGAGAGTTCATTGGAGAGACCCACAGTGTCCCAGAATGTACACAAACCCACTCACCCAGGAATCAGTACCAGAAGGGCCCAGTTTGCTTGTGGGTAGTGGGGGAAATGACTGAAAGCCGGCCAAGAGGCAAACAAATGGCATTGTTTCCTCCCTGACCCCTCCCCTACATACAGTGCCACAATGTAGCCACATGGGTTACCCGACCCTGGTGAATACCTTAGACTCTGCCCCTTATGATTTAACAGGAGCTCCAATATGAAGAAATATGGCTCAAATGAAAGAACAGATCAAAACTCCAGAAAAAATACAACTAAGCAATGAAGAGATAGCCAACCTATCAGATGCAGAATTCAAAACACTGGTAATCAGGATGCTCACAGAAATGGTTGATTATGGTCACAACATAGAGGAAAAAGTAAAGGCTATGCAAAGTGAAATAAAGAAAAATATACAGGGAACCAACAGTGAAGGGAAGGAAACCAACTCAAATCAATGATTTGGAGCAGAAGGAAGAAATGAACGTTCAGCCAGGACAGAATGAAGAAATAAGAATTCCAAAGAATGAGGAGAGGCTTAGGAACCTCCAGGACAACTTTAAACGTTCCAACATCCGAATCACAGGGACGCCAGAAGGAGAAGAGGAAGAGCAAGACATTGAAAACTTATTTTAAAAAATAATGAAGGAGAACTTCCCCAATTTGACTAAGGAAATAGACTTCCAGGAAATCCAGGAAGCTCAGAGAGTCCCAAAGAAGTTGGACCCAAGGAAGCACACACACCAAGGCATAACACATTACATTACCGAAGATTAACGATAAGGAGAGAACCTTAAAAGCTACAAGAGAAAAGGAGAGAGTTATGTAAAAAGGAGTTCCCATAAGACTCTCAGCTGATTTCTCAAAATAAACCTTATAGGCAAGAAGGGGCTGGAAAAAAGTATTCAAAGTCATAAAAGGCACGGACCTACATCCAAAATTACTCTATCCAGCAAAGCTCTTATTTAGAATGGAAGGGCAGATAAAGTGCTTCCCAGATAAGGTCAAGTCAAAGGAGTTCATCATCACCAAGTCCTTATTATATTATATAGAGAGACTTACCTAAAAAAAGATTTAAAAAATGAACAGTAAAATGACAACAAACTCACAACTATCAACAACTGAACCTAAAAACAAAAACAAAACAATTAGAACAGGACAGAATCACAGAAATGGAGATTAAATTGGGGGTTATCAGTGGGGAGGGAGGGGGGAGAATGGGGGAAAAGGCACAGGGAATAAGAAGCATAAGTGGCAGGTACAAAATAGTCAGGGGGAGGTTAAGAATAGTACAGGAAAGGGAGAAGCCAAAGAACTTATCTGTATGACCCATGGACATGAAGTAAGGCGGGGAATGCTGGAGGGAGGGAGGTGCAGGGTGGAGGGGGATAAAGGGGAGAAAAAATGGGACAACTGTAATAGTATAATCAATAAAATATACTTTAAAGAAAAAAGAAAGAAACTGGTAAAAGAATATTCTTCCTATGAATCCTCCCTTGGCACCATTATCTTCCCAGATACAACCTCTTGTTTGGGGGCTGCACTTTATTTATTTTGCCACCTCTATTTGGTGCTGCTCATCCCAGTCTTTTTATTTTATGCAACCTTGAAATATCCCCATCAGTCCTTCCTTTAGGTTGTTAGGAACAAGACACTGTGCAGTTACAAACTCGCCGTCTTTTCTGTATCAGGACCATTTCTGTTGGAACAGTTTTAGAGCCCAAGTCATAAAACGTGAATTATTTGCTCAGCCCCAGATTTGATGAAGCCATCACATTGGGATCTATGAGCGTTTTCTGAGTGTAGAAGGAATAAGCCTGCAGACCTCAGCGAGGTATAGTGACTTGTTTTTCTGTTTGGAGGCCGACAAATGAAGGGACTCCTTTTGTAATGATTTTCCCCAGAGGTTGCACTGGCTTCAAAAAACTTTTCTGAGCGTCGCAGCCTCTGGCCTCCCCACAGCCTCCCCGTTCCCCAGCCCTTAACGGCTCTCGGGCCTTCTCAGGTAAAAAGCATGTGCTGGTCTCTTCTGTCCCGGCCTTGCTATAAAACTAAGAGGAAAAAGCTAAAAGAACTGGAGGTCATTTTGAGAACTAGACAATTCAGGACTTACAGCCTGATTTGCGAGTCTCTAAGCTGGGAGGGTTGGCAATCAGGGGTGCACAGAAGGCACTGTGACAGCAAAAACCAGAGCGCAGCCCCTCAGCGTATGAGCTTTGTCAGCCCCAGCCCCGCTCCTCAGCAGAATGTCCCAGCGACGCGGGAAGCCCGTCTGCAGCATGAACATTCTGAATGATAAGCACTTGTACCGTCACACCAGTCATTCACTGGAGTGGCTACATTCCACTGTGCTCCCAACTCAATCTCACCCTGAAAGGCAGAAAGGAACTGCCCCTGAGAAACAGCCAAAAGAATTTGCCAAACTACGTTTAAGTTTTTTATTGTAGTTAGCCCTGTAATCTGGACCAAAAGACTTAATGCAGTTACGTTTCAGTCCATTAAGTTTGTTAAAAAAAAAAAATGCTTAACTAACCTGGGGTGTTTTTGTTAACCGTTGAAGATCACTTGTCAGAAGATTGTTATTTTAATTTCTAAGTAATTTGATCAAAGCATAAAGAAACAAATTTGTGACGAAAGCTAAACCAGTTAGAAAGATCCCAAGGTTGTAAATGAATGGTCAACATCATTCATATTCAACCAAGTCAATTTCAAAGTTAAAATGTGTTTGGAAAAATGAAAATAAAGAAAGTTTTATTTGCTCAAACATCCCTATTTTGTTTCGGTTTGCATACCGAAGTCCCTTTAAGGCTTGTGACTTAGAGGTAATGATCTGACAGGTCTCTTTACTGGGCCTTTAGGGCCCATTGAGGTCCCAGTTTCACTCTTGCCGCAAAAGTTGATGCATGGCAGCTGAGACAGTATTTTTTGTATGTAGCACTACTTTATCAAATGTATTATTTTTCCAGAAATTTTATCCAGATAATTAAAAATAGAGATTTTAAGCTTGTGAAATTCATTATGACGAATGTTAATTAAAGTCAACTGACTTTCATACTAAATTCCATTAGCATAAGAGCAGGAAAAATACTTCACAAAATCTGAAAATAGTACGAAGATGAAAATGAGCTAAAGTTCTGACGTGGGAAAAGGTTTTTAATTTAAAGGCATCAATTAGGCACTGCCTGCTATTTCCTGTGTCCTCAGTGCTGCTGAAGCTCAGTGATTTGGAATAGATTTGCCCTGAATTATGGAATTACATAATGTCACAGCTAGACCAGTTGCTGAAGCCATACAGTCTAAATCTCTCAGCACATGACCTTTGGGAGATAAGAAGGTGAAAACCAAAGTGGGTGTGATTTGTCCAAAGTCACGACTTAGGGCAGGTGGCTTTAGAGACCCATAGCCAGACTCCTTTTATGCCGTGAGACAGTGCGGCGATGCTGTCTGGTCCACAGAGCAGCTGGCCCGGCCTTCTTCTTGTTTGGCTTCTGGGACCACAGATGCTGGAGCAGCTAAACGCTGCATTCCTCGGCTCCCTTTCAGCCAGGATTCTACACGTGGTCTGGGGAAGGAACGATGAATGGCTGGGCTGGAAATCTTCTCCCAGCCTTAGGGATGCTTGAGCAGAGTTTGATCTCTCTTTATTTTCATTTTTTAAGCTTTTATCTTTCCAACTTAATTTTAACTTTGTGTTTAATTTGTTCAAGCACTTCACAGAGAATTTGTCTCCAGGCAAAGTTCATAACAGCTAGTTTTGCGCCAACACACGTTGCTGCTGTTGCTCGCCACCACTGAATATTTTAGTAGCGTTAGTTCACATTTATTTGAGCAGCGTTTTCCATCCGACGCTTTAGGCCAAATCAGTCTCAGAAAGATTCTTTAAAGGTATGAAGCTGTCCACTGTGAACTGAATGGAGAGGGTGATAGAGAATGAATGTCCGATTCCAACTCTGGCAGGTCACTATCTTGACGTGGTATCAATTAGAGTTTGATCTTTAGTCAAATTTTTAAGAATATCCACGTGATTAAATGAGGGATCCACAACTGTTCCCAAGCATGCTGTACCTAGTTGTCGAGATTGTTACATAACCTGTAACTTATGGGCTGTAGCTGCAGTAAAGAGTGGGAACTCAGCACATGACCTTTGGGTGCTAGGTAATTAGCAAAGCAATCAGGTAATTAGACTCAGGGATCGTAAACTCTGTGTCTCCCCTCTGCTCACATAATCACATTCCCTTCAACTTCTTTTCACTTCCTGTGACCGAAATAAACCCAGTGCATGTGACGGGGACGTCAGAGCATCACTCCCAGGCTTCTGTGCTGCTCCTGCTCTGGGTTCTCCCCGCTCAGGGTCCTCTTAAGCCTAAGTAAAGGGTGTGCCGGCTAAGCTATAGTGCCTCGAAAATCTAAAGGACAATCCAACCCAGGGGTTAACCCTCTCTGGTGACCTTGCCCTGAGGTTCTGCCAAAGCAGTCCACCTGCATGTGACTTGGAGGCAGCAGTGAGCACCAGGTGATGTGGCCACGGCAAAGCCATCAGAGCTTCTAGGGGGCACCATGGCAGTAGTATCTGGTTTTTCCAGGGCAATGTCAGTGTCTTTCTGTTGTTTAGCCTGTGGCATCACAGGTGCGGGCAGCAAGCTACAGCAGCAGGCACTTTTCCATTGTAACTAAGCCGGGTGTGGTGGGGAGTGTTTCTCGACTTTTGCTCCTGGCCGTGCAGTTTCTGCGGGCCAACCGAACCCTTTAGTAAGCTTCTTTCTACTTGCTGGAGGGGATTTTTTTGCTGCCCTTAAGAACCCTGATGAATAGAGTCAGGGTTTTTTCCTTTTGCATTGAAGGGATTATGCTGAACATTTTACTGCAGTTTGGCTTTAACGTCTGTGGAAAACCCTGATCTGTGTTAGAGCTGTCCCACCTACAGTGCTTCACTCTGACTCGTGACCACCATCCATCCCAGCAGCAACTGCGATGGGCTCTGGTAGTCAGTGGAACAATTGGCAAAAATATGTTAATTGGCCATCTAATAGATATTGAGACACTGAAAGCTGCAGAGAGAAAAAAAAATGAGAAAGACACAACCCTTGTTCCCAGGGAGCTATGTATAAGATGAAAAAGCAATCTCTTTTGATGCATTTCGGTATTATTAGAGGAATTGCCAGGGAAGAGAGAGATTGGTGCGGAGACTGAGCCAGAGAAGGGGGAGTGGGTGGGTCCGGGGAAAGTAAAGACCCTGACAGGGAAGGTCTCTGAAAATGAAGAGGCATCATTTGAGAGAAGAGGAGAAAGGGAGAACGCTTCCTGGCTGGGCAGAAATGAACAGAAAAAGTCAAGAGTGAATAGGAACAGCGAGGGAACTGCCAGTGAGTGGATGATTGCATGGGCAAAGCAGGAAAAAATGTGTTCCTTTGGAGAGTACAGAGAAGGGGCTTGAACAGAGTCCTAAATCTTGAATTCTACTATCGCTCTGTCCTCAATGGAGAAAAGCAACAAAGCATCAAGCTTAAGGCTTGTGAGTGTCCCGGTACTGAGGACTCACATGCTGTGGCTACAGATATATAAACACAGGCTATAAGCCCTCCAATGAAGAACGGGATTACTGGTTATTTCTGCCACGTGTGTATATAAGCATGTATTCATGCATTCATTCATTTATTTAATAAGCATTAAGTACCCAATAATAAAAATTACTATTTACATGCATCTTACAAGAGCACTTACATGTGTCTGGCTGAAGTTTGTGGCAGACATAATTACCTCGTACTTTTCTCACTCATAGAAGAACCCCTTTTGTACGGGGGGTGCCAGTGAGTCCAGTTGAGAGGCTATATTTCCCAGCCTCCTTTGTGGATGCAGGTGTGGGCACAGTTCTGGCTAGGAGTAGCTGGATACAGGACTTTCAGGAAGTCTCCTTCGAAGGGATGTAGACTCAGCCCTTGCCCCTCCCTCCTTTGTGCCACCTGAAACATGCACACTGTGGTGGAGCCTCTCCTGCCGCATTATGTAGGCATGAGGATAAGTTCCAAGCCCTATGTGTCTCCGATGGCAATGACAATGCAAAGCAGCCACACCTGGCCTTTGCTGCCTACCTCCCTTCTTCTTGTTATACCAATAAAAATAAATGCCTGCTTATCTTGTTTAAACTGACCTGAATCCCTAACAGACACGTTATCTCATTTAGTCCTCACTACCCCATGGCCTTAATATATGTAAGGGCAGGAAGAGACCATTACAAAGAGATAAGCAAGTAACAAGTACCACAAACCTTACTACCTGACAGGTAAGCTCATTTCCAGAGTCCAAGGAAGAAGGAAAAACAATTTCTACATGTCTCCATCAGTCATTTACCAGTCCATAGTAGTTTACTTACATGAATAACATAAATTCCTTTTTTCTTGTTCTCCTTTACCCAGGTCCTCACCATCCTTTAATCTCTTGTCTCTTCTCCCCCACCAAGTGCCAC
>PVJD01007969.1:0-77747 GCA_004026545.1 Mormoops blainvillei | reverse complement strand
TTTACAGATGAGAAACTTGATACCTTGAGAAGTAAAGTTGCCCAAAGTAGGAAAGGCCACAAATGGTAGAGGTGGAATTTGATTCTAGGTTTTTAAGATTCCAGAGCATATGTATACACTGTTCACCTCTGCCCTGAGGGGTTTGCATTTCACCTGGAGTCAATTTCTTGATCACAAAGGTCATGGAACCCTCAGCAGGATAAGAGTCACCTTCTTCACAGAGCCCCTCCCCTGAGCTAGCCAGGTTCTAGTAGAAACCCCTTTCTTTCCATTTATCTCCCATTCTAGTTCAAAAGATACGCCCTCCCCCACCTCTTTTAAAGAAGTAACACAATGAGGAAAGAATCCTTGGCCTGATATTGTTTTCCTTTCCTTTCGCCAAAAATCTTTATCCCAGTGCAAACTAATGGGGAGAGAGAGTGGAGACCCTGGGTGTTGTGGGAGATAATGAAGAGCCAAGTCTGTTGTGGGGTAGCATGGAATCCCCCAGGCCGGGCCCCTTGGCGAGAACTTAGTTAAGCCTGTATCAAAGTGGGCAAAGCAGAAGGCTCTGCAAAGTATCCTGGAAAAATCTCCTCTTCTAGCTGCTTCTTTAGGCCCTCAATGGCCAGACCTTGCTTAAAGAAGAAGAAAAAAAAACACCCTCCCTATAGTTTAGAGAACTGAGCTGATAATAGGTCTACAATGGGATAGGAAACCTAGGGTGTTTAAACAACAGTCCAACTTTTTCTTAACTGATTGGATCATCCCAATTTGTTGAGGTCAGTGTTCTATCAGGTGACTGTCAGAGACTGTGGACTGTGGATCTGAACCAAATTCCCAGCTGGGAAACTGAAACTGCTCAGCCTTTTTTTCACAACAATCTAGTCCATTGCTTTTTAATGAAACCATTTGGGGACTGAGGAGTTAGGTGCCACAGGAAGGGAAAGAATTAGAGAGGCATGGAGTTTTGAAGGAGCTTGTTGTGCCATTTTAGAATCGACATTGTATGTTGTTTGTGTTAAGATTTTGTGGAGTGACCTAAATGGACTCATGGGGCAACATACTAAATATTTAAACTTCCCTTTTCTCCTCCTTCTCTTTCTTCGTCTTCTTCTTCTTTTGTCCTTGTAGCTGAACTGATGACAAACAGGGTGGGGTGGATTAAGTAAAATAGGTTATTTTAAAAAACGAAATGCTATTGTAAAAAAGAGTATACTTTGTATAGACAAATGCTGATTGTTCTGAAACTCAAGACCTGGGTATTTATAGTTAATATTCTGGAAAATAAATGGGCAGTTTTCCTGGTGTTCTGGAATTTGCTGCTGCCTTTTCAACCCTTCAGACAAATTAGGGAGTGCCCTGCTAGACTGACAGGGTCTGTAGGAAGAAAGTTAAACACCTCCCACCACCACAGACAATCACCTTTCAAAATGAGGGCATATTCAATTTAATATGTAGTCCTTGAGTTCCAGCTCAAGATCTTGACTTCGCCTCATCCATGTTAAAAAGGGAAAATAAGTGGTGGTGGGTGGGGGGCAGTTAATGGAGTAAAATGTTAAATGATATCAAGAAGATATAGTCAACAATACCTAGATTGTAGAAAAATTCCAGTTAGTCCAGACTGTGAGGAAATGACCTGCTTTTTTAAGAAAATAAATTGCCACACACAAGAGATATAGGAAGAGGGAACTTTAAAAAGTAAAGAGATCTAAGAGACATGTCAGCTAATACAATGTATGGATGTTATTTTGATCCAGATAAAAACAAAAATATAAAAATAAGTAAATAATACAAATAAAAATATTTATGATGTAATGGGAATATTTGAACACTGAATATTGGAACATATGAAGGAATTACTGTAGACCTATTAGATGTGATAACAGAATAGTAGTTATGATGTTTATAAAATACTTCTAGGTGAGGTTAAAGCCTTGATTTGTTTCAGAATAAGGGGGTGGTGGCGGCACCTAGGGCATGGATGGAAGTGTATGTCCAATGAGATTGGCCTCAAGGAGATAATTATTGAGGCTGAGGGTTCATTATACTATTCTCTCTACTTTGGTATACATTTGAAATAGTCCCTTATAAAAAGTTAAAATGGGAAGAAACCCATTAGATCATGCTGTGACCTGTTGAACACCAGAGCTACCCTCTCTACAAGCCTGACAGTGTTGGCAAGTACATATCTCCAAGATGAGAGAATGTACCTCTTTTAAAATCATTTTGGTGTTATTCTAACAAATTTACCATTTATGGTTTGATTACACTAGAATCAAACCATAAATGGTCTTTTTTCATTTAAGTCATAGAAAATACAGTAGGAAGGAACTGAATGGAATCTGAATGCAAATGAAAGGGAGCTAAACCACGTAAGGACTTTCTATAGCCAAGGTTAAGATGCCAAGTGAACTGAGATACACAGCCAGCCTGGGGCAGCCTGCTATGTTCCAAGCCCCACAGCTGTCTCAACAATGGCCACTGTTTATGACGTCCAGACCCCGGTGATATTTGTGTCTTTTGACTCGTGCACCTTGACATGTCACAAAACTCAGGGTAGTTTAGCTTCCTGGTTGAAATAATGAATTCCTTTGCAACGGATTTTGTTGCAGATTTCCTAAACAAGCCCTACATCCTCAAATGGTTTTCTAGAACAAAGCAAAAATGCCCTTCATGCCTTTGAACGCATCTGACGAATTTATCCTATAAAGAGGAATAGTCAGGAAATTCCCACAGTGAAAAGCTGGAACAGAGGTAACCTTACGAAAGTAACCTATTACGGAGCTTATATATTAAAACAATGTAGCACTGCAAACAAATGGACAGATAGACCAATGCAAGGGAACAGAAAATGCTGAAGAAGATCTGATTGCATATGTAAATGCAGGATGCAATAAAGGTAGCACCTCAAATCAGAGATGAAAAGCTGGGTTTTTATTAGCGGTGCTCAAATAATCGAATACCCATGTGGGAAAAGTTATATCTTTTCACACTGCATACCTGGATATTGTCCAAATGAAACAATGATCTAAAGGTAAAAATTGAAACTATGCAGGTACTGGAAGTAAATATGAATTAATTCCTTTATAGCTGAGGAGTGGGAAAAATCTTCTTTGTTATGATTCAGAATCCAGAACAACTAAAAATACAAATTTGTATAGTAGAAAAATACCATTAGTAAAGTAAAATGGAAAAGAATGAACTGGGGGGAAGGTATCTGTAGCTTAAATAGCAAAGCATTATCAATGCCCTCTAGCCAAAAATTTCCAAGAACACAAGTGCAGGTAAACAAATCAGTATAAAAGGGACTTCCAACAAAGGTGACTACACACCTTGGGGTACCATGGTGGGTCAGGAAGAGGTTGTTGAAAAGGACTTATTAGAAGTTGGTAAGGCAACTTTGGACAGGGTTCAAGGGGCTTTGCTCTGGATTGGATGCTGTCAGGAAAAAAGGAACAAATCTATTACTGAATATCTTGACAAATCTTATCTATAACGTGAGAGAAATAAATCAAGGCTAAAGCCATAATTGGTAAAGGAGCAGCAGGATAGGAGGATATGTGGCATTTTTGTGGTTTTCACGAATGGGATGTATGGAAAAATCCACATTGTGGGAAATTCTATAGGAAAAATAACCTAGTTTCCTCAGCAAATAAATGATAAAAGATAGGGATTGGAGGAAAGAATAGAGAAAGAAGACACTTTTAAAGATTAAAAGATATTTAAAAAGTATATCAAATCAATAGCAATGTGTGGATCTTACATGAATCCTGATTAAAACAGAAAAAATGTAAAAAAATTTTTTATAATAAGATGTTTGGATATTTCAACACTGGATATTGGCTAATATTAGTAAAGGATCAATATATTTAAGTGTGATAATGCTATTACGGCCTATGTTTTTTAAAGTTCTCATCTTAAGAAGATATATACTGAAATATTTATAGATAAATAATATGATGGGGGTACAGACTCTATATCATCTATAACTATATCATAAAACAAGATAGGCCTTAAGCTGATCATTGTTGAAGATGGTTGATAAATACATAAGGTTATTATACTATTCTTCCTACTTTTGTATATGTCTGAAATTTTCCACCATAAAAACTTGTAACAAGATTTAAAGCAAATAAGGCAAAATAAATAATCTTGATGGTGGGTATATAGATATTCATTGCATTATTTTCTATTTTTCATAAATTATTCATAATTTTTAAAAAAGCACTTCTAAAAGAAACCACAATGAAAATAACCGTGGGGATACTTAAATTGAGGAAGAGCTCTAGCTCTATAAAATCTTATTTTTTAAAGGAAAAGATAGAAGACTAAAGATGCAGAAGCAAAACATTAAAATTTGCACCCAGTGGTGGGCATATGAGTGTCTGCTTATTATTTTCTGTGCCTTTTGTTTGTTAAAATTATCCATAATTCAAATAATAGCTGTGTATTCATTTATTTAGTATAAAGTGTCTGTGCAGTGCCAAGGTCAAATCTGCCCTCTGAAGAAGCTGCTTGTGGTCAGTCACAGAGGTCACAAATAGATTTTGTACCTGGAGATTTATAATCAGTGAGAAGAGAGTAGAAAGGACAAGGACGATGTGTCTGAAGAGAAGAGGGCACTTTCACAAACCAGTTCCACTATATGTTTTCCCATAACCTGCAGCTTCTCCCAGAATGCTAAGGCTTCCAAGTTGTCAACAAATTAATAAACATGGCAAAGAGATCCCTCAGGGGTTAAGCGTTTACTCCCACAGTAGGTGCCTAAGGCACGCCTCCACCACATTCTCTGATGGTCAGCACCCATGACCTTGACCTAGAAATACACTCTAAGAGCGGGCCCCTCTCCCCTGGGTCAGGCAAGTTCCAGCACTGTGAGGCTCATTTAACTCGTCACCGGCTAAAGTTCCTAAATAGTTTACTTAAACTTTTCCCATTTGTTTGGCTAACTCCAGAAATTACCTCAAAGTTAGATCTGGGAAACTGTGAACATAGTGTATTTTGAGGAAATGCAAAGAATATAGTTAAAACGTTTTGCTCCAAGTGATAAGGTCAAGCATACTTCACATTTTGACAAACAAAATTTGAGATAAGACTTTGGGATTATTGAGGGGTGGGGAGAGGTGAGGATTAGAATAATTTACCCTGGAAACTGGAAGGGCAAACTGTTAATGCAGGGTGTGGGGCAGGGGGAAAGCCAGGGAAGCCTCAACCAAATACCAAGGTCTAGGTTCTTGTCACAGATCAAGAAAGGATTCAAGTGCATGACAGAAAGATTTGGCAAAACACAGTAAATTTATTAATGCGATAGGACGCACTAGAGAAGTGAGTGTGGGGGACATTAGAGAATGAGATGCCCCCATGGGGTCTGGTCAGAAGGTTTTTATTAAGCCTGGGCAAAGGTGGGTGGGAACAATAGAGTGGACCTCAGCTTCGGAACACTGGTGGGGAGACTGATGACAGGGGTCCCTGTCCCTCCTCTCCAGGTAGTGATTTTTTTTTGGTCCTCTCAGAACTATTATGGTGATTCTAAAATGCAAATTTATTATAAATGTATTATAATGGCCCTGTTGGTCACTTTTAGATCAGTGTGGCTGCTGAATCTTGTTGAGACTGGTTTTGTTTGTCTCAATTACGGGATATTGGGGAGGGCGAAGCATGGGAACAGGTGGTCAGTGAAGGTCACATCTCTGATGTTCCAGCCAAAATGGAAAAGGGGAGGGGTAGAGCATGAGGTCTTTGTTTCCTCTTCTAACGTGTTTGCTTCAGTGTGACTCCAGGCTTTGCCAAACAAGGTTAGGCTCAGTAGGAAAGATTCTGCATGGACACTGGACTGCGGACCCTGAGGCCATTAAAATTGTGGCATTAATCTGAATCCGGCAGATTAGGTGGTGAGTTCATCAGATAATTTCATCTCAGCTGGCTTTGTTCTCTCTCTGGAGAGCCATTTATCATGAATTTATTTGGGAAAGGGGGGCAGGGTTAAAAAACACATATTGTTGACTACCTTCTGCTATAAATACTCTTTAAGGCTGGTATACTTTTGAAATAAACATTACCAAAAAAGGCTGATTAAAAGGCTGAATTTCTAAGCATAAAAAATAGTTGCTTTAGAATCAGACCAAGTATATTTATTTATTTTTAAAGTATATTTTATTGATTATGCTACTACAGTTGTCCCATTTTCTTTCTCCCCTTTATTCCCCTCCGCCCTGCACCCCCACTTAGTTCATGTCCATGAGTCATACATATAAGTTCTTTGGTTTCTCTATTTCCTATACTATTGTTAACCTCTCCCTGTCTATTTTGTGCCTACTATTTATGTTTCTTATTCTGTGTACCTTTTCCCCCATTCTCCACTCTCCCCTCCCCCCTGATAACCCTCCATGTGATCTCCATTTCTGTGATCTGTTCCTGTGCCAGCTGTTTGCTTAGTTTGTTTTTGTTTTTGTTTTTTGGGTTTAGTTGTCGATAGTTGTGAGTTTGTTGTCATTTTACTGTTCATAGTTTTGATCATCTTTTTCTTAGATAAGTCCCTTTAACATTTCATGTAATGAGGGCTTGGTGATGGTGAACTCCTTTAACTTTGCCTTATCCTGGAAACACTTTATCTGCCCTTGCATTCTAAATGATAGCTTTGCTGGATGGAGTAATCTTGGATGTAGACCCTTGCCTTTCATCATTGAATACTTCTTTCCAGCCCCTTCTTGCCTGTAAGGTTTCTTTTGAGAAATCAGATGATAGTCTTATGAAAACTCCTTTGTAGGTAACTGTCTCTTTTTCTCTTGCTGCTTTGAAGATTGTCTCCTTATCTTTAATCTAGGGTAATATAATTATGATGTGCCTTGGTGTGTGCTTCCTTGGGTCCATCTTCTTTGGGACTCTCTGAGCTTCCTGGACCTCCTGGAAGTCTATTTCCTTTGCCAGATTGGGGAAGTTCTCCTTCACTATTTTTTCAAATAAGTTTTCAAATTTCTTGCTCATCCTCTTCACCTTCTGGCACCCCTATGATTCAGATGTTGGAACATTTAAAGTTGTCCTGGAGGTTCCTAAGCCTCTCCTCACTTTTTTGAATTCTTGTTTCTTCATTCTGTTCTGGTCGAATTTTATTTCTTCTTTCTGCTTGAAATCGTTGATTTGAGTCCTGGTTTCCATCCCTTCACTGTTGGTTCCCTGTATATTTCTCTTTATTTCACTTTGCATAGCCTTCACTTTTTCCTCTACTTTGCAACCATACTCAACCATTTCTGTGAGCATCCTGATTACCAATGTTTTGAACTCTGCATCTGATAGGCTGGCTATCTCTTCATCACTTAGTTGTATTTTTTCTGGAGTTTTGATCTGTTCTTTCACTTGGGCCATATTTCTTTGTCTTGGCACTCCTGTTATGTTGTAAGAGGTGGAGCCTTAGGTATTCACCAGGGCAGGGCAACTCACCTCACTGCATTGTGGTGCTATATGTGGGGGAGGGGTCAGAGAGGGAATAATGCCACTTGCTGGGCTCTCAGCAGGCTTTCAGTCATTTTCCCTGCTATCCAAAAGCAAATTGGGCCCTTCTGGTGCTGATTCCCAGGTGGGTGGGTCTGTGTACATTCTAGCACCCTGTGGGTCTTTCCAACGAACTCTCCTATGATGCTGGGAGTTACTCCCTCTGCCACAACCCTCATAAACTTTTACAGCCAGAGGGTTTTGAGGCTTTCTTTTCCCATGCTGGAAACCTGGGTTGCTCTGTCTGTCTCATTCCCCGCTTGTCCCTACTGGTTTATCTGTACACAAACGTGAGACTGCCTGGCCTACCAGCTATCACCTCACCTGATCCCCCAGCCGCTGCCTTGTTGTGCGTCCTCTCTGCCCCGGCTGCCCATCTCCACCCCTCCTACCCGTCTGGATGAATGTTTCTTTAATTCCTTGGTTGTTGGACTTCCATACATTTCAATTTTCTGGCAGTTCTTGTTGTTTTGGGTTCTTAAATTTGTTGTTGTCTTCTTTTGGTTGTGTGAGGAGGCAAAGTGTATCTACCTATGCCTCCATCTTGGCTGGAAGTTCCCAAGGATATTTATTAAGCACTCATTCATTCATTCATTCATTCATTCATTCATCTATTGGGTTGGCCAAAAAATCTGTTTAGTTTTTTTCTGTGCACGAAAAGACACATTTTTCCTTTTTCATTGATAACTTTATTGATTTGGAAATTTTGAGTATGTCAGCTAGCTCCTTCTATTGGCTTCCAGTGGGTAGAGGCCAGGGGCACTGCTAACCATCATCCAATGCACAAGACAGCCCCACAGCAAAGAATTATTTGGTCAAAATGTCAATCATATCAAAAAACTTTGCAAACCACTTTTGACACAGCTGATCAGTCACAGCACCTTCTTCATAAACTACACAAATCTTTTTTCACATTCCACTTGTGTCTTTACCTTTCATGAAATAATAAAGCATAATATGCCAAAAATATTGTGCATTTTCTTCCATCTTCAATATTAAAATGGCTGCACAAAAATTCACCAATTTTGATATATTTTTAAATGTACACTGATATGACAGCTGTCACAATGCAATGTAACAAAATTCTTTAGAATGCAGTTAAAGACAACTAAGCACTGCTAGAGCCATCGTACAGAAAAAAATGTAATGGACTTTTTGGCCAACACAATATTAAATATTTTTATAGCATCTTTTATATTCCTCATAGTATCGCCAGGTTCTGAGGTTACCTAGCAGACACCACGGTCACTTACAAGGAGAGGCACTGGGTAAGGATGTGCTAAGTTTCACTTCCATTAAATTAAATTTAAAATCAGTTGTAATTTAAGCATATATACAATTACAGGCAGTCAGTTATCTGGGTTGTTTTGCAACGGCCAAATTTGACTCAGTGAGCCTTTGATTACTGAGACAAGGCAGAGGCTGCGGCAACATGACACCTGTCTTCAGAACAAAGCTCACCAAAGAAACTTACACAGGAGGTTTAGCTCAGGAAAATGCAACAGAGGGATAGCTCAGGGTACAAAGCTCTTTATCTCAGTTTCCAAAGTGCAGTGCTTTAACGTTCTAAAAGGCTGTTCTGGGGAACATTTTTCCTGGAAAGTTTCTTTTATATGTTTATAGTCAGGAAGTATAATAGAGCCATGAATACCTTCCACTCTTGGAGAGGATTTTTCTGCCTTTACTTAGGTATTAGATTAAAATAGCATTTTACTGATCATCAAGCCTGAAGACAGGATTACGTTTGGGTCTGGGTCTTCTGTTTTAAAATGTGACTTGTTAACCATAAGATGAGACTTTTAACCAGGCAGCCATCACTGTTGTGAGAACTGCAACTTTTGACTATCAAGTTCCCCATGATAAATGAGCACCAGAGGCCTGTAAATATCAGGACTATGGCCTGCTTCCCTTGCACTGCCATTTCAGTTGTTTTTTCTGGTAAGATCCAGCTGCCTCATGGGATTTTAATGTTTATTTCTTTACTTATTTCTCTCCTGAGTTTGCTGAACTTTTCACTTCTTGAAAGAAAATGAGCCCTGGCTGGTGTGGCTCAGTGGACTGAGCGCCAGCCTGAGAACCACAGGGTCACCAGTTCGATTCCCAGTCAGGACACATCCCTGGGTTGCGGGCCAGGTCCCTAGTGAGGGGGCGGGGTGTGCGAGACAACCACATATTGATCTTTCCCTCCCTCTCTTTCTCCCTCCCTTTCCCTCTGTCTAAAAATAAAATAAATAAAATCTTAAAAAAAGAAAAAGAGAAAGAAGTAGACTATATCAGAACCCCTTAGATGCCTTTCTGTGTTACAAAACAGGTTGTCCACTGTGGTAGCAGAGCCAAACACTAAACACCAAGAATGGCAATGGAGGAGTAGTACCTATATTATTATGAACAGCACTGTCCAGGAGAATGGTGCCATACATTGGGAGCTCTTGCTCTCAATCTCTCTTTCCACATATACAGTTGTGAGCATGTGAAACAGAGTTTATTTTTGTATTATTATTTATTGATTTTTGTATTATTTGTCACATAAACTGTAAACCTACTTTTGTGCATATATATACACACATATATACAGAGAGAATATATACATAACTGTATAGGTGACAAAGGGAGGCGCTTGTTCCCTTTGTCACCTTGAATGCGGGAGGGCAGTCCAAGGCTGGGAAACCATTTCTTTCAATAAGGCTTTTATTACTCCTGAAGCCTTCTCTGACCTGCAGGGGAGTGCTTTTACCATCCTACTAAAGTATCCACAGAGACTAGCGGGTATCAATAACTTCCAGTGGTTTCAGTCGTCACAGTGAAGCCATTTTGCCAAACTTCCCCAGGACCGAACCCTCGGCCCTGGACCCTCCTGTTTCTGGGTGAGGTCCTGTTTTGGGATTATTTCTGGCATAGATACTGCATTTCTAAGTTATATTTTGAATGGTTCTTTGAATATCTAGCCAGGTAATATACTTCTGCACCCACTGGATTGTCGCATTCCATCCGTAATGGGTGCTGTGGTGGATAGAAGCTGACTGTTTCCTCTACAGGCGTTTTGGGATCAGGATGATCCCATTTATTGATAAGGCATCGGTCTTTCTGATCAGTAGAATGGCCCTGTTCTTTTGCTCCTAAATCTTCTAAGGACTATCCATGCTGGGCTACCTTTAAGTCAACGTCAGGAGTACGGGCTGCTGTGAGGGATACTGGTATTTTAGTTTGGGCTGCCAGCGTGGCAATGTGATCTGCTTTATGATTTCCCTGGGAGATTAAGCCGTTGGTCTTCTGATGACCTGGGCAGTGTATCATGGTGGCAACCTACTTAGGTTCCATAACTGCCTTTAGGAGACTTAATGTCTCCTGAGAATATTTAATTTCTTATCCTCCTGATGTAAAAAGCCCTGTTTCTGTCCAAGTAGCTCCGCGGCTGTGTATTACTGTAAGTGCATGTTTGGAACACATGTAGATGTTGACTCTCTTACCTTTTCCCAGGTGTAGGGCTCAGGGCAAGGCCAATAGTTTGGCCTTCTGGGCTGAGGAACCTGTCAGTAGGGCCTCAGTCTCCAAGGTGTCCTGAAGAGTTACCATGGCATCTCCTGCTTCCCAATTTCCTGTGTCCACGAAGCTGCTTGCCTCTACGGACATCTGGAGATCAGGATTCTTTAGCAGCAGGTCGGTCAGGTCTGTTTGGGTAGAAGACACTTGTTCAATTATTCGGACTCAATCATGTTTCAGTCCCTCTGGCTCAGAGGGAAGCTGGGCGGCTGGATTTAGAGTGAAAATCATCTTGAAAACGACGTTAGGATCGTCCGAAAGGATGGCCGGGTGTTTTCCCAGCGGACTGGAGGTCAGCCTGCATCTTCACTTTTGCTCTGGTAAGGACAACGCACAGTGCGGAGTATGTGCTGCGATGGGTGGTCCCAGGTGAACTTCTCAGCCTCCTCAGACAGACTGGCCATCCCTGAACCACCGTGTCCAGCTATTTTGAGAAGTTGGCCCCTGGCCTTTAAATATTTCCTAGATTCTGGGTCAAAACCCCTAGTCCTATTTCTCATCTTTCATGTACAAACAAGTCAAATGGCTTTCTTAAGTCTGGGAGGCTTAAGGCTGGGGCGGTCAGTCACTTTTCCTTAAGAGTCTGGAGGGCCTTTTTTTCATTCCCCGGTCCAGATCAAATGCTCTTGATCTGTTCCTTTCAGTGCCTCATATACTTTTGCAATCAAACCGCAGTTTGGAATACAGATCCTACAAAAGCCAGCCGTTATATGCTGAGCGACAAGGCCCAATAAGCTAGGGCTCTGCAAACGCTGCCACCAGTGGTCGCATTTCCCTCTCGGCTTGCTCCTTCAGAGGGTCCTCTTTTAGAAGGGGCGTGGCTGCTCCTGCCCACAATTGTTATTTGGGTTGCGGCAGCGGTTTTTGCCCTTCCAGGTCTGCCCTTGGCCCATATTTCTGGAGTTACTTTTAGAACGCTGATGGTACAAGCTTCACCCAGAGGCACCTCACTGTTCAAACAGCAAGGGGCAAAGATTATTTTGGCATTCAGTTTAGGTAATAAGTCCAGTCCTCAAAGTGGCACCAGCCATTCAGGCAGATTATTTTTCCAATTAAAAAGGTCCCACGCGATGTAGAGAGTGGACATCCAGACCACCCCGGCTGGTGGTCCATGGGCATGAATTCTTCCCGTTGGCACCTGTCCTAATGGGAATTTCCCTGCCTGGACTGGAGGAAGCTCCGACCAAATCTAGGACCCCGTGGAGTGCGGGAGGGAGAGGCCATTCCCAGGTCCAGGAGAGCCCCCTCTCCCACTGGAGGTTGAGGGGGATGAGCTGTGGCAGCACCCCCACCAAGGCGGCAGATTGGAGGCCGCTGCAGGGGCATTACGCTGGAGAGAATAAATCATCTTTATTCTCAGGAGGCTGTGGCAGATCTGGCCTAACCGGTTTATCTGTTTGTATCATAATTCTACGTTTCCTTTGAGCAGACTTATTCTGGTAAATTACAGGTTGGTAGTGTAATTTAAGGACCCATTTTCTGGACAATGTTTGCCTGATCTTCAGTTATATTGCAGCCATGCCACCTGGCAAAGGAAGAGCATTTTCCTTCTCTTCATTGGTTCATAGCTGAACACGCCCAGTTTTGTAAGATGCACCCAGGGGGCTGCACTGAGGGACTGAGTTAGACATAAGGTTTCCCATGACAATATCTTTTCTCACAATTACTTTCCGCAGACCTTCTACACTTCCTTAGTCTTTTTTAAATTTTCCCTTTTGTTATCTATTCTGAGTTTACCAACATTTTTTTTCTTTAGGACAAAATTACTATCCTTGATTCTTTTGAACACTGTATTTTCAAACCTTATATCCTTCTAAAGTCTGGCCCATGACAAGTCAGACACAACAGACAAGGCAGTAGGGTTGGGTAGCCCAAACTTCCCGCTATGCCTCAGGCCTTGAGGGTTATCCCCTCACGGGGATGGGGGCACAAACAGGTCTGTTCAGTGCGGTCAAGATGAGGTGAGCGGCTACCGCTACCTTGCGTTAGGCTGGGTCAAGCTTCCACTGCTTCCTCCTTCAAGGTCTGCTGAGATGCGGTTGGCATTGGCCCGCCTTCCCATGAGACGAGACACAGACTCAACAAATAAGAGAGACAGTTTCAGTAATCAACCCTAGCTGCTAATTGTAACCTCTCAGGGTCCGTCCCTAATATGCCCAATTGGGGAAGTGCCAAACCAAGTTAACCGAGTCCTTCAAGGGCCCAACCGAAAGTAATAGGGGGAAAGTAGGTATACCCGGGGTTGTCACTCATGACATCACTCAGCAACAGACATCTCCTAAACCAAGTACTCAGTTTCTCTCACTGAAAGTGCAGGGGGTCAGCCAAACCTGGTCGGCAGTGAGCACTGCAGGTCCACTGCTGGAACAATCCGTCCAGGCAGCTGCTCTGACAGAACTTGGAAAGACTGCCGTGGGCCCACTACACTGTGGGCGGAAAGCCCACTCACAGCTGAGTCCCTTCATAGCCAGCTGCCAATTTTCTTATAGAACAGAAAGAGTTCATCCAACCCGTGCTAGCAAAGCCAAACACTAAATACCGAGAATCGCAATGGAGAACTATTGGTCTGTTTTTTTTTATGAATAGCCCGCCCAGGAGAATGGGAAGCTAATGCACTAAAGCCCAAACTTTTTGCTGACATTTAAATTATAGATTATATAGGGCAAAATCACAAGACACTGTGGATTAGGGGTTCAGAGATGTGCCGGAAGCTGATTGGTTGGCGGTGTAAGGGGAATGAATCCTGTCTTCAGGTCTTGATGACAGCTCTGAGGTCTTTCTGGAATCCCTCTATCCAGTCTCATGGGAAAGTAGCCAGGGGGCGTTGTTCCAGTTTAGGACTCGGGGACTGAAACAAAACTTAGGTCAAGATGCTGATCTGCCATAGGTCTTGACCATTAGTCAGGTCCACTCAGGTCCAGCCTACCGTCTTCTGCGGTCTCAGGGGGTGCTGGTTACCTATGGAAAAAAAGAGAGAAAAGTGATTTCTAAAGCTAGAATGTTAAACTGAATTTAATCCAAGTCCTAAGGACCCTCAGTTTTATCTGATTTAATTTACCGACAATCCAAACCTAGTCCAAGTTATGTTCCCAGTTATTGTCGGTCTTGTCAACAGGTCTGAATCATGTTCCCCAATTTATGGAAATGCTAAGATTGCATCAGCTTCTCCTTAAAAAACCTTACAAAGCAAAATGACTTGATAGACAAATTCACTAAAAAAGAATACTGACCATTTAGATTTCTAATATTAAAAAATATATGTTAACTGTTGGAAAGTGAAATAGTAGCTAGAGGGACTTCTTACTTGTGTTTTCTAGAACACAGATTCTAATAATGGTCTTTTCTAATGTTATCATCATTAAACACCGTAAAGTTCCGCCCTGGCTGGTGTGGCTCAGTGGATTGAGCACTGGCCTGCAAACCAAAGTGTTGCCGGTTGGATTCCCAGTCAGGGCACATGCCTAGGTTGTGGGCCAGGTCCCCAGTAGGGGGCGTGTGAAAGGCAACCACACATTGATGTTTCTTTCCCCTTCCCCTCCGTGTAAAAATAAATAAATAAAATCTTTAAAGAAAAAAAAAGAGAATTTTCCCATATCACATCCTTAGACTCCGTCTTTCCATTCCTTGCTGCATGATACTTCTCTTAGAGAACAAAAAAAAGGAATATCTAAAGAATATCTAAAAATAAGAAGTCTTCTTTTGAAATAAAGTCTTAGTTCAAATGGCACTTCTACAGAGAGGCCATCCCTCGGCAGTTTCTCACTCAACCTTATTTATCTAAAAAAAAATCAAGCTCTTCCTGAGTTTATGGATTTATTACATTCTAAGGTGGGGTGTTTTTTTTTTCACTAGAATGTAAGTTCCAGAAGGGCAGGGGTCCTCTCTGTTTTACTCAGTGATGTATCCTGAGCACCCAGAATAGTGCCCCCCCAGGGGGTAATCAATACATGACTGTTGGATGAATGAATGAATGAATGAATGAGCAAATGAATAAGATGAAATCTGGCTGCTACCAGAGATGAGAGCTGAGGACTAATGATAGAAAAAAAAAACCAGATCTTAAAAGGCTGTATGTTATCATACTACAATTAAAAATAATAATAAACTGAGTGGATGTTTTGAGAATCTTTGCACAAACTTCATCCTCTCTCCTGCTCCATGAAGGTTCAGAAAACCCTGCATGTTGCAGTCTCCTCAACATCCCCAGACCTTTACGCATGAGGGTCAAACTCCTGGCTTTTAACTAATTAATTAATTTATATATACTATATATTTTATGATAACATTTTAGATATTAGAATGAACGATGTCAGAGGTGTCAGCAGGCAAAAGATGAATCAATGCACTAGAACCAGATAACCCATGTCACACATAAATATTCAGCTCTTAACTGTTCTGGGTTGCTTAAATACAGTCACTAGAATCTGGATGCTGCCAGCCAGCATTTATGTCCTTTCCCATGTGTTTCGAAACAGCCAAATTCATGCATGTTGCCGGTCATCTAGTAGTGACTATACAAATTCAGCTTGATTTAATTCAAAACAATTTAAGTTATTGAGCATCTACTTGATAAATTATTACGCTAGGCATTTTAGAGAGAGATATATGAAAAAGATCGAGTTCTGATAAATGTTGGCCGCTTGATGTACTGCCTGTTTGACACATTGCCTGCAAGCTGCCAGTGGCGGATAATTTTTTATCTTAAAATTGCGGGGCTGGAAGGATAGGGCAGGGCCCCTTTCTGTTGGATTAGTAAGGACATAATCAAACCTGAGTTAATAAAGGACAAAGATATGTAATCTGAAAAAAAAGTTAAGTAGGAATAAAGAGACTTCCAATGACCTGGATGATAAGAAACTCAATCAAGAGAAAAATATGAAAAATAAAAACAAAATATGAAAGGGTGTTGAAAAAGTTTTTAAAAAGATACAAAGATTTTTTTAAAACATTGTTTCTTAAATATAACTCTCAGTGGACAAACTTGATTTTATGTAAGATCCAAAGAAGAGGGAAAGATAGAAGACAGGGTTTTTAGGTGATGATAAATGGCAAAGAAAGATGAAGCTTTAGGCAGATGAAGACAACAAAAATCATCAGGAGCCCCCACTGACAGCAGGCTCAGCAAGAGGCTACACATGTGAGGAGCTGAAAATGAAGTGTTAGGCTTCCAGCAGGACAGAACCTAGAAAAAGAGGAGAAAAAGGAAATTTATCATAAAATCGGAACAATAAAACAGAAAGCAAGACAAACTTCGACAATTTTAAAGGCATTGTTGGCTTAAGTTTCTAGCATTTTTTCTTGGTTGAATGAGGTACAAGTGGCTCCCTAGGTAGTCCACCTATAATCAAGAGACAATTCCTGCAACAAAAGAAACACAAGGTGTCTTGGCCTTGGTATAACAGACACCTGTTGTGTGCTTGTTCTTGGCCCTCGGGAGGATGCCTGACCCACTTCTAACAGCCTGGGACCAGTGTGTTACTCATGATGCTTTTGGCTACAGGTAATGGGAAAACCAAATAAACCTGCTTCAGCAATAAGAAAAAAATATATTACCTCCCATGGCAGAAAGTCAGAAGGTGTTAAGGGGTGGACCCGGTCTCCAGGGTCTGTGAACTCAGCTGCTCAATACTGGCAGTATGACCTAGATTCCTTTTGCCTGTCTGATCTGCCGTCCTCTGCATGTGGGCTAGCTCCGCTTATTCACGAGATCGCTGTTCCAGCTCCAGGCATCACATTCTCACACGACACCAAAAGCCAGAAAAGTAGAGGGCTCAAGACTGTTCTGAGGCCTCTTTTTAAACAGAAAACAAAACCTGAGCTGAAGCTTCCAGACCCTCACTTCTCAGATTGGCAAGAATCCCATCAAATGCCGTTCTTAAATCAATCAGTGACAAGAGGAATCAGGTTACCAATTGGCTTAGCTTAATCAGGATGTAGCTCCAAGAGGCTGGGGTGGGGCCAGCCTCCCCTAAGCCAGGTAGACGCCTGAATAGAATCAAGGTTTTATTAGTAAGGAAGTGGGGTTGGGAGAAAGGGGGTTGCGTAGGCAGCAGTGGTGCCTGCTATAACCTCTTACTCTCAATTTATACACAATCATTCACTTTTTGTAGTGTGCAGGCCTATGGGTTTTCGCAAATGCATAGAGTTGTATAACACAATCAAGATATAAAAAAGTATATTATGCAAGTGGATGGGCGGCTTCGTGATCGACTAGCATGGACTCACTGTTGCAATATAAGCAAGCAAGAGAGAGGGAGTCATGATTCTTATACCTTGTACCTTTTGCCCTTTCCAGGCTCCCAGGAGGACAATCAGGCAATGTCCAAGTCCAATACAGGGTGGGAGAAATAGCATGTTATGGGGATTGAAGAAGGAAGCAACTCCCACTCTGGAGCTATGACCAATCTTGTCTTGGTGACTGTTTATGATTCCCAAGTAGCCATGGAAAAGGCCACCTCTGATTGCTGCCCTGCAGGTGACCTGATTGTTTCCTTTGTTCCCCAGGACTCGCTACCCTTGCTTCCTTTTGCCCAAGCTGCTTGTCATCTCTCAGCTAGCTGGTGGAGGTAATGCAGGTCCTGGGTCCAGATTCAGGACCTGTTTTCAGCCTAAAGAGAAGGCTAAGTCTGCAGAGCCTTACTCTGGGGAGGACCGGAGCGTTTCTGGATGGCGAGCTGCTAACCTGAGTTTGCCTTTTGATTTTTATTATGGCAGGTACCTGATGCTGACAGACTAGTGTAGGAGACAGGCGTGGCCTCTGGAATGAGGTTAAACACAACAAATAATATTGTGAAATAAAATAATGGCTCTAATAAGAACAGCAAACACAGTAGCTAACATTTACAAAACGAGGACTGTCCTGCGAGAGCAGCTTTTCAGCCCCGTTCAACAATACTTACAGTGTTTAGAGCCCCATGAATGAGCCCAACTGTGGCTGACACCAGGCATCTAACCGGGGTTGCTTTTCTCCAGGGAGCCGGCGCCAGTGCTTGTCTTTAATTGCCCAGGGCCAGCACTTGCCCGTAGAGTGCCTTTGTGCAAAGTAGGAAAAGTCTCCCCTTCCTCCTGATCCTTATTTCCATCTATTAGGAAATCACTGTTACATGCAGTAAAATTGTAATAGTCCAGTACGAATCCTTAGGTCATGAACTTTGAACAGTGCCCTTTAGGTTGAAGCTAGTCCTGCTGTAAACAGTAGTCTCAGGACCCAGTTGTTTGGGGGATGAGAAAAGTCCTATTGTCTCCGAAATGTAGCAGGGCAGGACCAGTAGTTTGAAGTGTCCGAAGGTATATTAATTTATTTGTTTGGCACTAATGAAGTAGTTACCATATTGTAGGTGTACTGCTAAGTGCCATACAAGCATTATCTTATTTAATGTCTAGAAAATAACTGTGGACAGGTATAATTTTTATCCCTATTTGACAGACGAGGAAATGAAAGTTTAGAGTCTGTATCACTTGCCCTAAACCACATGGTAAGTGACAGAGCTTGTCTAGAATCTTGTTCAGGCTGACACTAATGCCACCATTCCCTTTCTGATACACGTGCACTTGTGTGCACGCGTATATAATTTTTTTTTTACATATAACAATTCTGTTGGAGTTTATCTTGGTAATTCTAATAGTTATTCATATTATTCTATTTCTTTACATACTTTTGTGGGTTTCTCAGAGAAAAAGAAGCAGATCCTGTGATACTTAAGGTGCCGCAAAAGATGATGATGTAAACACAACAAAAATTGAAAATATTAATGGGAAAAATCTCCGTTTCAAACGAAATGACTGAAGACACCACAAGTAACTGCTTTACTACCAGAGATGCCTTGGACAGTGCTTCTGAGCCGCCCGCTCAATGAGGAGGAGCAGCCTTCCAAACTGGAAGCACACTGGCAAAGATTCAAGCCTGAGAGGCTGGTCTTTTGCGGCGATAATCCTTAAGATCTCATGAGAGACAGCGTGGCGGCTTCCTCTCAAACATACGCCAAAGAGGAACTTAGTGGCCACATACCAGGTTTTTCTTTCATTTTGCCTTCTACAGTCATGGGAGCATAGCTTTTGGAGGAACAAAACACTTGCTAAGTCCTGCTATCTTGCCGCCTTCTCTGAGGAAGCTGATTGAAGTGAATGAGGAATGAAACATTTTAGCCAACAGCCCCTTATTTGGTTCTTTCACATGAAGGATTCTTAATTGAACTGATTTCCTCTTCTTAACTAGATTTAGCAATTAGAGTTGCCTATAAGAGTTTAACCTAGCATTTTCCTATCAAAGTCTCACCCTCGCTGGTGCCTGCCTTCCTCGCAGCACCGCAGCTGTATAATTGCAGTGAAATTCACATCTTTTCAAAGCAGAGGAGATAATGCTCAGTCAGCCACAGGTGGCTGGCTCTTCAATCCAGTTGGATTCAAGAAGTATGTGCAAAGCACTTTGCCAGCTACTCTCCGGTGATGGAAAGCTGAGTAGGACCGTTTGTGCAGGACCTCTAGACACCCATGAGTCATTCAACAAATATTTACTGAGCACCTACTCTTTGCCAAGCACCGTTCTAGGCACGGGGGATACAGCAATAAACAAAACAGAAAAAAATCCCGTATGTTCTGGTGGGGGAGGCAGATGACAAAGAAATAAATAAGTCAATGTATAGTACGATAGATAATGATAAGTGCTATGTGGGAATTATTGTAATCTAGGAATATGTATTAAAAAGAAACAAACGAATACTCTCTGGTGGTATGTGATAGGGCAAAGTGCTCTGGGATTATAATGGAGGAAGAAATTCATTTTAACAGAGGAGGGGAGAATTGTGGAAAAATTTGTACAAGTGATGAGATTTAAACCAGGCCCCAAAGAAAGTTAGATCAGATGAATAGAGCCAGTGTGGGGAGGGAAGGAAGAAAGTCTCCCCATTAGGACACATTTCAGCAAATGTCCAGGAGTCATGAGACAAGATAAAAGCAAGTTCAGAGGTGCTGAATAGCTTACTCCAGCCTCAGCAGTGGGTGGGATGACAGGTGGAACAGGAACACGGCCTGGAGAGGTTTGGAGAGGCCAAGTGATGAAGAATTTTGACTGAGGAGCATGGGTTGAGCTCCGCATGCAGTGGGGAATTATTGAGTGTTTTATGAGGGAAGTGCACTAAGCAGATGTATCTGTGGATGGTCGTGTGTCTGCTGGATGCTTTGCCCGGGCACAGGGAGCTACTTGGGGTGGTGGTGGTCCTGGTGGTTGGCACCTAATGGGATTGGGACAAGAAGAGGTTTATGTTTCCCTTAAAAAACAGGTGGCTTTGCCCTGTTACTCAGGTGATTTAAGGTAACAAAAGTGATCTTTCCCAAGACACTGACATTGATGTTCAAAGGCAGTAAATTGAGGCTCGAGAGGTTCACAGCTTCATCCTTTTATAGCTGTAGTTCAGCATCTTGGGAGATGGAAAGCTTAAGATTTATCAGTAATTCTTAATGATTTCTTGCACTAAACCTGAGTGAAGGCTTTGTATAGGCATACCTTGGAGGTACGGTGAGTTCGGTTTCAGATCACTGGAATAAAGTGAATAAATATCACAATAAAGTAAGTCATAATCTTTTTGTTAATGGAGTGCCTTGCCTTCAATTTGTTTAAAAAAAAAAAAGGCAACCTGTATGAAATGCTTTAAAGTGAAACACAACAAAATAAAGCATGCTTGTATAAAAGAGGTGTGGTTTGTGTCTTCTCTTGACAAAGTGCATAAAGATAAACAGGTAAGTTTTGGAAAGGAATGAATTCCATCATCTTTACTCTCCTGATATTGCAATTTACCCTGACTGTTCATAAGTATTACAGAGCCCTAAAGAGAAGAAGCAAACTCTTCAATTTCACAGGTTCATTTCACTATCATTCCCCATTTGACTCCCCTTTGCTAACTCAGCTAACAAAGATACTTAGTTCACTCGAGTTTAAAGAAAAAAAGAAAAACATTTTCCATTACCTTATTCTTTCTCTTCTTTCACATTTTTCTTCACAATAGTTATTAGGCTCATTTCTGTCTCCTCTCTTTGTTGGTGTTTAACGGAGATGCTCACATGGGGGTTTTTAGACGTTTTTGCCAAATAGTGTGTATAAGGTGACTCTTTCCCCATCTTTCCTCAGAGTCTTGAGTGAAATATCCATTTCTCAGAAACGCTGTGTGGAGGTAGTATTTTGGTCTATTTCCTGGCGGGTGTGGACCTGGCACAGGGCTGCCCTTGGGGGGGCGGGGGTCCCCTCCACTGGCTACAGAAAGAGGATTCCACGCACATACATCCTCCCCGCTCCCATTCGAAGGCCTAACCACCCAGCCTTTTTTCTTTCCCCAGGGATTAGCAGTAGGAAGGTGAAACCACTCAAGGAGGGCTGACAAAGAAATGGGTATTAATAGTGATACTGTGAAAGTACAAAGGCTTGCCAAGACTTTTAAGTATTTTGGTTGTGTTCAGAGATCATCCTTTCAGTCAGTCAAAACCACAGTGATGGAAATTCCAGAATCGTAATCCCATTTGGCTGTACCTGTACCTTCTCATTGTTTGCTTAAGGGTTTTTTCCCCCCCTCTGAAAAACACATGGTAGTTAAAAATATATATATTGTTTTAAAACTGATTCATGGGGGGAAATTGGGTTGTTTCAAAAAGGGATTACTGCAATCAACCCGCGTACCCTCAAACTCAAGGGCACTGTAAGGAGAATTTGAGTTGTTAGTCGCAGCCTGAAGAAAACCAACGAAATGGTTTGTTTGCTGTTCTGTCTCTTCAGGTGCTCTGCCTGAAGCCATCTGAGGCCGCGTGTGACTTTGAAGCAGTATTTGCTGGGCTCCGATGGCCTGCATTTGTAAACTGGTTCCGTTACCAATTCCAGCGTGGGTGTTGGTGGTAGGTGGTCTGGTAGGGGGTCTTTCCAAACAACCACCAAGCAATTCTCAGACACCATCTACCCAGAGAGAACATCAGATTCCACAGATTAAGGGTTCAGTCCTACAAGACTGCCTGTGCCCCCACCCCCAAATTCAGATGCCAGTCCAAGCCCAGGCTCTTACATATGCTTCTGACTGACAGGCTATAAACCAAACGGTTCCCATAACCCCTTCCTCAGATTCAGTTAATTTGCTAGAATGTCTCACAGAACTCTGAGGAACATTTTATCTATTAGAGTTCTAGTTCATCGTAAAAGGATGTAACTCAGGAACAGCCAGGCGCAAGAGATGCCTAGAGCAACACACAGGGAAAGGGCGTGGAGCTCCCATGCCCTCTGAGGGTGCCACTCTCCTGGCACCTCCCCGTGTTGAACCCCCTCCTTTTCTGAATTTATGGGAGCCTCATTACACAGACATGATCGATTACCTATTAATTCAACCTCCAGCCCCCCTCTTCTCCCTGGAAGTTGGGGGAAGGAACTTAAAGTTTCAACCCTCTAATCACATGGCTGGCTCTCCTGGCACCAGCCCCCATCCTTAGGTTCTGTCCACAGTCACCCATTAACATAACAAAAGGCTACTTTATTACTCTCATCACTTAGACAATCCCAAGGGTGTTAGGAGGTCTGCCAGAAACAGGGACACATATCCAATGTACATTTCTTATTGTAAATCACAGTGCCACAGCGTGCCTCTTGGCCCCCCTCTTTCCAGCTCTGTGATCTTCAGGAGTCGCTCTGTCTTTCCGCACTTCAGGTCCTCCTCTATAAATGCAGCCAATACGAGTTTCCGTGTCATGGGCACGTGGTGAGTGTCAACGTCAACGTAAGGAACACTCAAACCTGTAGAGAATTTTTGTGAGTTTATTTGAGCCAAACAGATGACAATTGCTGGGAAGCAAAAATCTCAACCGATTGAGGAATGGTCCAAAAAAATGGCAATTTTGCATGATACTTTACACATCACAGTCAAAGGAGAAGGCATAAGGGGGTTACGTGAAATCCACTGGTCATAGACTAAGGAGGCAGGGAAAAGCAACCTCTGGGATTGGATAAAAAGTAAAATGATAGGCACATACTTCTTTTACACAGCGGGTACAGGATAGTAACAGTCAACAATTAATACAATAAGAGTAACAGTGCAGGTATTTGTGGTCCCTGCTCTGGCGCAGTGACAGTGCTTTGAGGGGTCCGGACAAAAACATAAGTAACTTCATTATTGCAAAGGCATGTGTATCAGATACATTATACTAGATGCAAAAAGACAACCGACAGGCTTAGTTAAGGTGGAGATGAACTTTTCTTAGAGAAGAATACTGCCTTACAACATGACGACATGCCATGAATTGCTTTTAGTTAAAGTTTTAATTTCCAACCATCCTTTGTGATTCCTTTAAGTTTCTGAGTTTGTAAGACCACCACACAGGCCTCCCCCGAGCTTGTCGGGTTAATATGTGGCCACTTTTCTTCCACATGAGGATAAAATGAGTTAATTCTTGTAAAGCCATTAGAAAGGCCTAGTATCTAATGCTGGACCTTTATAAATGCCGGTGCTAAAGGACCCTAACAAAGTTTCCTACGTACTCTGATAAAACAAAATGCAATTGAGTAATTTCGAAGATCTAATTGGCTTTATTCAATGATTCATGAATTGGGCAGCAGTCCATCTAGCAAACAGGAAGGAGCTCAGAGGAGCTGTACAAAGCGGAAGGCTTTTATAGGCAGAAGGGAGGAAAAAAGAAAGTTTCTAGAGAGGAGTGGGTTATTTCAGGCAAGATCATCATCTTTTGGGAAAGGGCGGGGGTCTATCAGACTACCTGGCTGGTGCTGACCAGGTTCATTCCAGATTGCCTGAGTTAAAGGTCACCTTCCTGGTTGAGGCTAGAACTGCAGTTAAGTCTTAGCTTACTGATGAGAGGCTTAGCCCAAGTGACACCATTTTGGGCCTATTGTTAACTTTTTTTAACAGAACTGTGTGTAAATTCAGGTTAAATAACAGAGGGGAAAGAGGAAGCACGGCTTCTTCTCAAAGGAAAAAAGAGCGTTTAAACAGAAGTGATATGAAGAAGGAAAAAGCTTTCTAGGATGAATTTCTGAAACGGGGGTGAGGCTCAGGGCACCCTCAGACTAGACTGTAGGGGTATACCTTACACTTTCTTGTTTTCCATGGTAATTGGTTCATTTGTGTGACACTTGCTTTTTGCAGAGCCCATATAATAACTCAAACTCAGAAGAGTCATGGTTGTACATTTGTAGGGACTAGGGTCTGAGTGCCATTTCAGAAGGCACTGCCTGACTCTAGGGGCGTCAGACACAGCCCTCACCTATGAGCACTGAACCCCATGAGTAGGGTGGCCTTCGGAGAAGCTTAGATATGGTAGATTTGTCTCTCTCTCTCCCTCTCTCGTCTACCCCCTAACTCCCTCACATGTAGACTCCCCTGGCCCACATCAGCTGCGGCCTCTGGTTTTGAACACAAGGACGTTTGTTGCATGCCATCATTTTATAAAGCTGGCTGACTTCCATTATAAATAATCATGACATGGGCGGTGAAGGAGAAAGGTAACCACATGTTAAGCTACAAAAAGGCAGTGATTCATTTTTGGTCCCTTTATTAAGAAGCCCAGTCTCAGTCAGATAATTTGTAGCAAAATCTTTTGCTGGGGCAAGTTTCCTCAGTCATGTTAAATTCATGGGGAAAATCCTGCTGGGATTTAGAACTGAAAAACAGACAGCTTTAAAAACAGAAATGCTGATGAAAAGGGCAGGGAAAGGTGGCATGTTCTAACCACTTAGGGGAAAAAGTGGGTAACATGTTACTAATAAGCTCTGCTATATTTTTATCTTACTATTTTCTTCATCTAAAGGAATACTGAGATGAGATTTTAAATTCTGAATGGTTATTTGACAACTCCCATCCCTGGAATAAATTATTAGCAAGGGTTTTATTTTGCTATTAACTTTACTCAAAACTCAGAGAACACAGGATTACCAGAGCCTAGAGGAAGAAATAAAATCTACACACAAGAAGGCCATGAACAGCCACTTTCATATTCCCTTTCATAACCTGTGTGGGCACTGGCCTTTTTACCAAGTGGCACTGCAGTAGAGATTGGCAGGGCCCTTAGCACCCTCCTGGGTATGGTCCCAACCTCTGTGCCATCTTCATCTCTCACCATCCCACCCTAACCCATCTCACGGCATACCCTGTGTTCCATTTATGCCAAACCGCCCGCTGGTCCCAAATATGCTACATTTTGAGACCTCTTCTTTCACCCACCTTTCCTATCTAGGTAAGCTTTGACTCGTCTTTTTTTTTTTTTCTTTTCCTGTATTATTATTTTCCTTTTTAAAAATGCAGCATTAAAGCCATCCACATACAGACAGTTCTATGGCTTCTTACACATCATATTCTATCTAAAGTTAGGCATAAAAATATGGAATGCCTCACAAATTTGCATGCCATCCTTACACAGGGGTTGTGCTAATCTCTGCATCGTTCCAGTTTTAGGGTATATGTTGCTGAAGTGAGCATGCCTAGCTTTTAACACTGATCTCCAATATGACTTTATTACAGAATTATTTCAGCCCCAAACTAAGTTAGTGGCATCTTTCTATGCTCTTCCATAGTTGCCAGCATACTACTTCGTTGTGTAATTGACTGCAGTTATTATAGTGTCACCCTCCCTAGTAATACAGAGAGGGCAGGGGCTTAATCTTGAAAATCCGTTCCCCCCAGTCCAGGTTTTCCCAACAGCAGCATTACTGACATTTCAGACTAGAAAATGTTGTTGTGGTTAGGCCTGTCTTGGGCATCATAGGGTGTTTAACATCATCCCTGGCCTCCACCCTCAGTGTGACAGTTAAAAAAGCTGTCTTCAGACCCTGCCCAGTGCCTCCTGGGGGACAAAACTGCCCCAGCTGAGCACCACTGCTACAGCCCTAATACAGAGCTTGATACACAGTAGGTGCTTAATAAATATTTGCCGGTTAGTAAATCAATGCCCAATTAAGGAACTGAAAACTGAGTGAATTAACAGCTGAAAAAAAGACCTTACGGTAGCTTTTACACACTCAAGTCAAACTCAAAATCTTTATGCCAGCAGTCAAGTCTCCTTATGAACTGACTCTACTTTCTTTCTCTCTTTTTCTCTCATACCCTTTGCTCCTCGCCTGTGGGCTCTTCCACATGATCATGCTGTTTTCTTCTTGCCGATCCAAACTCTGTGCTTACTTCAAGACAAAGAACAACTTGCCTAGGTCCAAAAGCCTACTGCAATTCACCCAGTCTAGTGATCTCCTTACTTCACATCGTATTTATGAACAGGGTCCATGATGGGAAATTATAAGAATATATACACAAACGCATACATACACACAATATATGTGTTGTCTGTAATGTATATGTAATACATGTCTGTATTCACACACATATACATGTATTGTTTTTGGTCTTAGAACAAGTTATATTTTTGTTTCACAAACTTGTACAAAAACTTTCTTCTCAACCAGAAGAATCACTCTTTGATGGAAAGCTTATACCTTTGAGTTCTTTCTTCCCCTTAGCATCAGCACAAGCTTTATGAACCACAGGTGTCAAGCTCTTTGCTGGAAGTGAGTTTTTTCTGTAAGCGACTGGCAGGTATGTTAAATCTGTGTAATTTGTGTGGTCCTGACAGAGTTTTGTTTTTAAAAGGCACAGGGCTAACCCCTTAATATCTTGCAGTTCTGAACACTGATTTCAATGAGATTCTGCAAATATGAATAGAAGTAATCTGCAATGTTTTAGGATTTCTGTGAGAAGGCACTAAATACGGTAAACAATGACAAAGACAAAAATGGCTGCAATTTGTCTTAAATTCTGACTGCACTCCAACTCCACCTAGGTCTCTTTTCTTCATTGCTTGGTGAAACTATATTAAAAACTTAGGCCTGCCTGGCTGACTCTGGGCTCTCTCAACACGCAAGCACCCTGTGCACCCCTCCTTCCTCAGGCAGACTTGCACTGACCTGTGCGTGCATCTTCCCCCATGCCCGTCTTTGGAAATTTGCCCAACTTCTGTCCTCAGGGTATTTCTTTCTCACGTTTCTCTTGGGAAAGCTCATGTTACGCAAGAGTGGTCAGCTGTGGGGCTTCTGACCCACGGCGTTCAATGGCGGAGGGAAGGCATGACCCCGGACTTCAGCGGCACTGCATTTGAGCTCCCAGTTTTGACAGGATATAGAGTAGACATACTGGGATGGGGTAGGGTGGGGGAAAACATTCCTAGTTTCAGCACTGATTTTTACAACCCTTAATAGAAAGATGAAAGAATGCTTTTTAAGTCTCGTAAAGTGTGCCTTTGGGCAGGACAGCCTCGTGAGGCTTCAGTCTCTCTGGAGTTGCGAAGGTTCAGGCTCTCTGTTCATCCCTCTCCGCTGTACTTCCTGACTCACCCGCTCCTTGGTTCTGTCCTCTATACCCACCCACACCCTGCCACTAAAAATACAAAACCAAAACTCTTTTCTGGACCCTGCCTCCCCCTATGGCAATCTTGATTTGCTCCACCTCATCACCAAACCCACGTTGGCCCCCATTTATCGCTTCCATAACCTTGTCTCACATTTGTGCTCAGTTCACTAAAATCCCCTCACACTTTTCATAACGCACCTACTCTTCCACAGAACCTAGGACATCCTAATAATGCCATGTCTTATGGCCCTTCCTCAGTACTCCAACTCTTTGACTCTGCTGCAGGCTTTGATGTAGCTGACCTGCCTATTTGATGCTGTCTCCTGGTGTAGCTCTCAGTCTCTTGTTTTTTCTTATCCTTTTGTTCTTTTTCAGACTCCTTGATCATTTTACTGTGCCCTTGAGATGTAGGTCATTTCAGGGTTCCATCATCAGCTTTATTCTTTCCCCCTCTTTAATGCTCTCCTACAGATGACTTCTTCTGCTGTCACATCTTCAAATATCAATCAAATGTAATAGCCACCAAATGCTTCTCTTTACCTTTATCATCCTCTGGAGGTTCCAAGCCAAGTTTCCAACTGTTTCCAAGTTTGTCGGTTACCATGCCTCTCAAATACATCATGGCCAAAACCAAATTCAATTTCCTTCTTGCTTGCATGACTTGCTCCTTTGTTTGTCCTTCTATTATAGACTATCTATTCCAAGTTAGAAAGAGAATTTTTATATAACTCATCTGTCTCACTAAATACCGATAGTACTTCTGAAGTCTTTTGATCTGTCACATTCTTTTCATGCCTAGAGGTGATCAAAATTGAGTGTTCTCCATTCTCTTCCTGCTTTTGTGTATCATTTCCTCTGCGGAAGGAATTCTTTGTGCAAGAACCAGGTCTGATTGCCGCTCTCCTGTCCCAAAAGTTCCTTGTTCTGCAGACAGTGGAGAACCAAGTCCATATTAAACCTGAAAAATCAAAATCCTCCATGACTGTAACTCTAACCATGTTCTTCAGATCTAACTTCTGATCACTTCATTGACAGCAGGGGAGGGTCCGGCCCCACCACACTGCATTCTAGCCCTGCATGTGCCATATGCTTTTTCCACCTGGTAAAACCCAACTAGAGTGTCAGGACTCAGCTCAAAGCTCCTTTGTGAAGCACCCTTATCCTTGGTCTATAAGCAGAATTAATCACTATCTTCTGTTCTTCCATTGTACTTCCCTTATAATTCTACTATAGTACTTTGTAACATGATGATTTTCATGTTACAAAGTACTACACATTTTCATGTATAGTCAGTCACTGGGCTTAAGGTGTCCACGGCCCAGAGCACAGTATGTCACCTTACCCATTTGTTGGCCAGCCATCAATCTGGCTAGCATTTTGAAACTTACACACTCTAGATCTCCCCAAATTCTATGATTTTGAATGTACGTAACTTCTCCATATAGAGAAAATAGTGTATGTCACAGGTTAAGCACATGATATTGGCATTATGTATTATTCATATCTTGACCATTGTTCAATTTCTAGCATTCAGTAACTTAACACTCAATAAATGTACTGCATGAACAGAAGAATTAATTCCCAGAAATTGATGGAAGATTGACTTAGGTAAAGAAAGGGTAGAGAATAAATCCCCGTCTTTCAATTTTTTAAAAGTTTCCTTAAAATAATTGCACTGAACTAAACTTTTGTAGCAACTGAATTGCTTCCTTCAACTGCTACAGGTAATTATCAGTTACATGTATTATATGCAGTGTTCTCTATTCCACAAAGCATTTCCTGAACAATACAAATGAGCACACACTGGCATACTTAGAGCAGTTAGGTCCTAGCAGCAGCAAACTAATTGTCCTACAGAAAACAGTCCTAGTAGATTGTAGAGAATAGATTTTGTAGTAGCCTGCGACCATTACTGCTAGGACCTAGACAAGTACTTACCTTTCTCGACCAGACAACTAACCGGCAGTATCATCTGGGTTTAAGTAGTTAACATCCAACTTCACCACTTCCTTCCTTCTCCATTACTTCCCAGTCCTTTCCCCAATTTTATTTTTCATCTTTATATATATATTACCTCATTTTCATTTACATTCCAATCCTATAACCAGAAAACATAGAAGAGTGAATAACTGGAAGGACATTCTACTTGATTAGGGCCAATACCTTAAACATTTTCCAATTTTCTATGTAGGATCAAATTAGACACCACCTATGATATTATCAGTGTTCTTTTCTTTTATATAAATTAAATGGGCTTAAATATCAATAACTGTGACAATACAAATGCCTGCATTTGCTTTAAAGACTTTATTCTCCTGAATATAAAAGACAGAAGTCCTCTTAGGATATAACAGAGTTCTTTATGTGGAAACATTATTTTTTTACAAGTGAAAAAATAAATACCTTTTGGAATAAAGGCTTATATGCTAATATGTGCCATAAAAAAGTAGAGTTTTAATATCTGACAAAATGTCTGTGCAAAGAAACAAATGCATAAACACATTACTGCTACATTAAGGCAATATGAAAAGTATACTCAGAAATCTCAGTAAAGTGACAGTGTAACTTTCTAGCTTTAAGTTAGCTAGTATTGCACCCAATACAGTCGTCTAGGTTTCCCGAAGTCCGAGAAAACCCACAAGCTGACCAACATCCAAAATGCCCAAGTGGGAGTGGAAAACATGATTAAGAATATAGAAACAAAAATCCTGAAACCCCTCTAAGACACAGAGAGGGGACGACCAAAAGTTAATACTTAAGCATTTACCAAAAAAAGCATACAATATCTAGATACCTATAATAAGGCTGTACAAGGCTTGATGGCTCAAGCAAAAGCGACCCCACTGGGTGAAGCTCGGGGAGAGTGTTTGGGAGAACTGAAGAGCTGCCCTTCTTTGTATACCATGAAGCTTCCTCAGTGAGCAACACTCTCCCTTCCCAAGGAACATGCTCCCTTTTCAGTCTTAAAATAAAATGTTCCACCAACTCAAGAGGCCCAAGGAGTGCTGATTACTCCACCAAAATCTTTTAGCCAAAATGGTAGCATTTTACAATTAAAAGGCTTGGGGACAAGGAGAGGGGTGGGAAAAGGAGCAGGAAGCCACCCGCATTCAGGTATTTGTTTTCCACTAGCCAGACTGGTCTAAGTCTGTTAACTTTGTCAATGTTTAAAAGCCACGGAATTAGTTTTTAAATCTGTTTGCCTTCCAATCATTCTTGAACAAGTTATAAAAATGGAAATGACATTAAAACATCTCTTTAAGAAAAGTTTTCCTATTTAAAATGTTCAGAGCTCTGTGACCCTACCCCAAAAACAAAGATACATACAAAAAAACAACAACAACAAAGAAAATTCTTCAACCCAATTCTTACAAAACTGGCTGCCGGTAGGAAACTTACCTTAGGCTACATTAAGAAGACTTACAACATTACTTCCTAAAAGGTACCCACTTTTTGGCTATGTCACCACCACCTAATGACAGCAAAGACTTTACTTATTCCTTTCCTTGATCATAAAAAGAATTAAAGTCTGAGGAATGTGTCAGTGTCCCGAGCTCTTCCTGGTCCCCACCACTGGCGGTGCTGATGGCATGTTTTGGTGGTGAGGAGTGTTGTATTCTTTTTCTTCTTCCTTTTTTAAAAATGTTGCATGGCAGATGGGTGTTGGAGTATTTATTTTCTCCACAATCTATCATTTTCATAGTTTATAATAGTGCAGTTCACGGAAACATGGCCTGTTCAATAAGTGCACAACAGATCATATGATGGTCAGGTTGAGAAGACTGGTGTGGGTTGGAAGGTAGACGTGCTGAACATGTTCCACCCGCGACCTGCACACAGGACATGACTGCAAAAGAGAAGCCAACAGTACCTGTTAGGATACCTTCAATCTGTCTCTTTAGTGTTCACCTGTGGTGCCTATTACATTCTGCAGTCTGTTTTCTAAGTAAGTCATGGCCGTAATTGTTTCTGGCTTTCAATTGGTAGCAATCTTTGCTTTCTAACCTGTTTGAAAGTTTATACTTTACAAGGGATTAAAAGCAAATACTATGAAAAAGGATAAACTGAAGGAAATGAATTAGGTTTTACATCAAACTCTAAACAAGACACAATGAGTAAAGTGATTCCCATAGACTTCTTGCTGTGCAATGAGGCTGTAGTCCCCTCATGGGCAGATGATAACCCTCCAGCAGTGGTGCACGAGATTCTTCCAGAGACTGTATGTGCTGGCTCAGGGGCTGGCTCAGGCCAGCATCGCTGGCCCAATGCCATGTGGCCAGTGAATGCGCCTCTACTCCTAGTCACAGTCTTCTCAGTAGGCATGGGCCTTGCTTAGCCACAAAGGGAGCCTTAGGCACCAGGGCAGAGGAAGAAAAACCCATGACCACTCCTGGGGAAGTAACTTGTCATGGTAGCTGATCTACTCTTAGGAAAGACACAGACATTCTGTTGCCTCATTACGTAGTTCTGAAAACAGCTCTGAAATTAGCACTTTCTGAAGGACTAGATGTTATTTAGGGCCAGTTTTATATAAAACCATAGTGAAATTTAGCAAACAGTTCTGGGAAATGAAAACGAAATGAAAAAATTATTGTAAGACAAAATGTAAGTGTAAGAAAGGAAAAAAATACTATATGAGGGGCTTTTACTTTATGTTTTATATTAATATTAGTTTTACTTGCTAACTAAGGGCCACTCCAAGGGGCCCCTAGAGGCAAATGCAGTAATACAAGGAAATTAATGACAAATAATCAGAGTAAATAATCTACCCATGGGTAATTGAGAATTAACTAAACTCTTAGGTATTCTTTCTCAAAAATTTTAAGTAAAGACCATCCTCTCAAGTGTCAGCAACTAGGAAGCAACACAAAACGGTAGAGGAAGTCCTGGGTCAGACCTCAGGAGACCAGGGCTGTATCCTTGGCTCGGCTTCTAACTAGATGTATTAACTGATGAATCTGAGCCTTGCTTCTAGCACTTGAAAAAAGTCTAGGATTTAGAGTAATTACAGCATGGAAGATAGGACTCTAGTCCAAAATGTTTCAAAAGAACAACGCCTTTCAAGTCACCGAATATGAAGACCCGTCCAGGAGCAGGCGGACATCCTTGATTTGTGCGTTAGCGAGCTGGCACCTGGCATGTAGCAGGCACTCCCTGTGCAGGGAGGGGATCGTCGGGCTGCCAGGGAAAGCGCTGGCAGACGCCCCTCACCTGGAGCTGGGCAGCACAGCTCTCGCAGCACACAGTGTGCCCGCAGGGGCAGAAGGCCGAGTTGATCTCCTCCCCGCAGCACAGCATGCACAGCATGGCCTCCTTCAGCTTGCGCAGCTTCTCCTGCAGCACTCGGGTCTGCTGGCAGCTCAGGCCCTCGCAGCTCCTGCAGTTCGTGCCGCCCCCTGAGGACTTCAGAGGCGAGTTGGGAGGGCTGTGCTCGCTTCTCGAGACGAGGTCCACAACGCCGGCATTGTACAGAGCCCTCCTAGCATGGTCATACACCTCCTTCGACGTTCTCTTAATATCGAAGACATACTTCTTGCCCAGGTTAATGTTTTCGTTCAGAAACAGAGATGCCAAGTGGCCCTTCAAATCTCGACTATACTGCATCATGACGGCACTGGTCACTGTGTCACACCTATAGGAAGTGATTGAACAGCCACCTTAATACTGACAAGCCCACCATTCCTGAGATTCAGATCGTCAAACACTGCAGTGAATAGGAATATTCATGTCAGCAGACATTTAATATTCTTATTTGCATGCTTGAAAGTAAATATATTTTTCCAGTTTTATGTGTGTTAAAAATTTCAATCGATCCTCTGATAAAGCAGTCATAAACTTCAGAGACAGTGAATGTAGCCCTCCAGCTGCAGGGACATGAGTTACAGTCCAAAGCAGCTTGTGGCACGAAAAATACATTTTCTTTGAAGTCTCAGTCTTATGTTAAAAATTTCTACAAATTTTCCATTCTGCTCCACAATTTGCGTGTCTATTTTAGCATAAAAAAAGTTGAGGTTGCCTGCCAATTAAATTTCTTAGCTTTAATTTTCCAAATATTTGCATGAAACCACAACTCTACTTTCAATCACCCTCTGAAATAAGAGCATCAAAATTGTTATTAAAAAATCCCTATGGTACAGTGAGGATTCAGGATAGCAGCTCTCCCACAAAGGAGGGGTGACCTGGGTCATCCTGCTGGGAAGGGGCTGAAGACATCGCCCCTCCAGGAGAGGGGGTGCTGGGCGGAGGTCGGGGAGAGGTAAGCTAGGGACGGTGCCGCAGCTCCTGCACACACACTTCCTGGGCGGAAAGCAGGACGACGTCGCTAGGGACTCCGTGGCTACAGTAGAAATGAAGTGTTTCCGAAGCAGCCTATTTTTTAAATTCGGTACAGGATTTACTGACACAACCATGCCAGAAACTGTAGGAGCCTCCTCGTCACCTGAAAACCTTGGAGCCGCGGACGGATGCTAAGGTTAAGAGCAGTACGTGCCTGTAGAAGGCATGCGTCTCCGTGATCGCGCGGTAGAGGCCGCTGGCTGCCCTGGTGCTGATCATCTTAAACAAGAGCACGATGCTGTTCCCAGACTCCTTGGTGACGGTCAAGTACACATTCTTTCCTGACTGGGTGGCCATCTGCACTACGGGGTAAGCTATCCTGAAAGACAGGAAGGGAAAGGTGAGTAAGCCCAGAGGAGGGGCTTGTCATCGTGTGTGCACCTGTATAGGATTCTCACGCGCTCGGGGCCCAGCAATAAAACCAGATGCTCATGTACGCACTTCGCCGTCTAGTTATGAAGGCACACTGGAAAGCGGCTGTGGGTCAGTGGAGGGACGTGTTGGAGCAAGTTTTCGGGAGCGTGCACATGTGTGTACAGGTGAAAATGAGATTCTCATGGCAGTGAACGACTTGTCTGAAGAAGTATTAAGCCTGCCATATCAATACTTTTTAGTTAGTATTTTAAAAAATAATTAAATCGTTATCAAAGCCTGAAAAAAATGAATGTATGTACCAAAATGAGACTGTATTCCTAAGGGAAGACTATTCAGTAAATCCTGCTCCATTTTGGATTTTCATGATCGGAGTTATAAACGTATACACACACACAGGTCTAAAAAACTTTAAGACTGGGGTTACCTATTAATTGGGCTGAAGTCATCTTTACAAATTGATATTCCTTCAGGTCCAACTCCTATAAGGAGTTTCTGCCCTTCGCTGTCCCTTACGGAATGCCACTCTATGCCATAGTTTTCCATTGCTGACACAATCTGCAAGACTTGGTATTCAGCTGAAGCCTGGCTGGTCCCCTCCAACTCCTTATGCTTTGCAACAATGCTGTAGGACACCAAAGGGCCGAGAGGTGTACAGAGAGATTAACTTATGCAGCCTTTAGAGACCAATCTGTATCATGTTCACTACTGAATTCTACTGACACTGTCATTTATGAATCACAATAACTGAAAGCTATACATTATTGAAGTTTCACTGACTTAGAAACTTACAGTAAAATACTTCTAAGACACTATTCAAGAGCATGACTATTATATATTCAGTAGAAAAACTATTGGGGATGCTCAATAGTTTTTCTAATTATGAATTAAAAGAATTATGAAAATCTCTAAAAATACATGTAAGAAATTTATATGTACAAACTTCTCGTCTAATCGTCTACATTTACTTTCTAAGTTTCATTAAAATACAGCATTATAAGGGATTGATTAGGTCGTTCGCAACTGAAAAAGAAAATGAAGGATTTATTGTATCTATTGTGGAGGACACCCTCTAGCCTAGTCTTCAAATAGCCCCACCTCCCAGTGCGCTCACCCTTGCAAATGTCCTTCATTTGGGTGTGGACTGGATTAATGACTTGTTTCCAATGACCAGAATACGGTAGAGCAACGGCGTGTTACCCACTTCTGAAAGTAAGCCATGGAAGGGTTCTGCCTCCACCTTGGTGTTCTCTCTTGCTCTGACTTGGATTGCTCGTGCTGGGCGAAGCCAGCTGCCATGTGATGACAGAGCTCCATGGAGAGGCCCATGTGGCGAGGGAACAAGGCCTGCCAACAAGGCACAGGTGTCCGCCTGCACGTGGGTCTCAGGTGAGCCTCTGGTTGAGACTGAGCGCCACCAACAGCTTGACAGCAGCCTTAGGAAAGATCCTGAGCCTGGTAACCCAGCAAGCCTGACCCCTGACCCAGAGAACTGTGAGATGATGATGTCTGCGGTTCTAAGCCACTAAGTTTCCAGGTAATTTGTTACTGATGAATAAATAACTAAGACACCTATGTTAGGTCTCTTGGCTTAATCCTCACCAGGATGAAGAACACTCCTGTATACATGATAGACTTTGATGTTAGGAGACTTGCATTCTTAAAAGATCAGAGATTTTCATAATTCCTGTTATATAGCATTCTGTATAATGACATTTATTTGCGTGGATTATATGGTGTGTTTATAGGTTTCTCAAAAAAAGGCTAAGGGTCTTCCGAAAGTTGGTTAAAGTGGGCCATGGCCTAGTCTTAACCTCACAACTTATCTATATATATCAGAGATTCACTTTCTCCTGGAAATTCTTATCAATTTGTTAGATGTGTGGCTATCGACACTAGCCTTAACTGCGGTCTCACCTGTTCAAGGCTGCAGTAGAGAGCTCCTTTGCACACAGATCCTCATAGCTGTACTTGGCAGTGTTCTGATTGTAGTCTCCAAACTTGGTCTGGGCCAGGAGGGCGCTGAGTTCCACTGCCTGCTCTGGGGAACACTGGAGGTGGCCGGCCAGGAGGGCCTCCTTGATATGCAAGAAAAAGATATGCCTACAAAGCAATGCAAGAATGAGATTACGCTGGGACCTAACTTGATATCAACCTCAACCTGCTTAGCATTTTCACAATTCCTTTTAAGTAAGGAAAACAGAAATTTTAAAAGCCACCCTTAAAATGCTTACATTAAAGAACTTTTTTTTTATAATGAGCATTCTGGCAAAGTAAGGCTAAGGACTGTTCTCTGGAATAAAACGTATAACCCAAACAAAAACAGCTCTAAGTTCAGTAACGTTCAAGTTACAATATGTGAAATAACCACACCCAAATTTCTGCATTATAAGTTTTTAAAAAGAAATTATTGTAATCAGAAAAAAACTTTACCTTGACTTGGAATTAATATCTTTACACCCTTAGCTTCATTCAAATAATCCCCAAATCTCTACTTTTAGCCCAAACTTCTTTCCTAGGAATTGAACTCAAATGTCCAATTGCCTGTAGAGTTCTGCACTCAGATGTTTTCCCATATCCCAGTTTTAGCTCATTCAAAACCAAACTCGCTTTCTTCCCAAACTTGCTTTTTCTCCCTGTGGAAACCACAGTCTGGTTTGTTATTTTTCCCAATAAACTCACTTTTGACTATTACTCTTATCTCCACCTACTTTCTATTCTGAAAACGCTTTAAATCTAGCTCCATTCTTCCCATTTTTACCTCCTCTGCCCTACTTGCATCTCTAAACGGTCAGAGAATTTACAATATCCTCGAAGCCATCCTCTCTTCTGGACTCTGTGCTGATCCACTTTCTAAGCTTCTGGGATGTACTTGCCTTTTCTCTGCCTAAAATCCTCCAAGGGATCCCACTGTTTCCGAGAGCATGCTGTCAGCATGGGCCCAGGCTTCTCCACCCTTTGACCCAGTGTCTCCTGTCATTCCCTCCAGCCGCTATGCCCAGGGAAGGGAACAATTTCCTGCTCCCTCTGTCCTGAAGGCCACTCTTTCTGTCTCCTCATTTAGCTACCATTTCATCTATATCACATGCAAACTATTTATTCCTCTATTATGGTATTTGACATATTCTAACTTCTTAAGTGCCTCTAACATCAGAGAGCACCATAAGTGTAAGTAAAACTGCATACCATCTGTTTATATTCATCCCCACCTTAGCTTCAGGCCGGTTGGCCTGTCCTAACTGTAGATAATAGTATATTCCACATTTACTAAAAAGTCTCAAGAGAGTACATAAATGTCCACAGACAGATTGGCCTAGGTTATAAAATTTGTCTCTGGCAAACGTATAAATCCAACCTCCCTCTGACGACTTGGTATAGCCTCTCAAACATGCTCAAACGCCACCCTACTCCTTTCGCTGACTGCTGAGTGACGACCACTGGTAAAGCTCTGAACAGAGCTCGTAAGAGCGGCTCCTCACTCCAGCTGGACACGGCACTCCAGGCCTCCACACTGCTTTATTCATAGATCAGTCTGTGTCTGATGTTCGAGGGAGAGGGGACAACATGAGAAATGTACAAAAAGGAAGAAGAAAGTGAGGCTGGAAATACAAGGAGGGACTCTATTGAGAGTCTTGTCAGGCTGACAAGAGCCATTAATCTCCTTTTAAAAACTGCTTAAATTTAATATTTCCTGCCTTCTATAATGATAGAGAAATGTTTAAAATAATCAGGCTCTGCCAAATGCTACAGTTTTTTCCTTTATTCAAAGCCTCTACGAAGAAATCAGAGTACGAATGCATAATAGCAATGAAAGAAGGTAAGCATGGTTTCTGTTAACCCAAACATCTGCTAGTCTTTAAAGTATTTCTGACAGACTGCTAAATTGAGAATGGGGTCCCTACTGGGGCAAAGAAATAACCACAAAAATAACTTGTTTTAAAATAGCTATCCCACAAAATGTTGGTGTCACAACACTGCTTTCACCCTCCAAACGGCTTCTTAGATGACCATTCAGTACACTTCACCTTGGCGAATGTGCCTCTGTCTCTCTATTCATCAGGGGAGATATTACTAGAAATGGCATCTGAATATATGCTTAACATTAAAGAAGAAATTATGTGCTGAAAGGTTGCAAAGGTATCGCCACAGGCTAACTTACTTATCAACTTAATTGCTGCTTAGTGAAAGCGTCTTTTAAGTTATTTACCATGTACCAAGTTATAGACTAGTTTCTGCTTTACTGAAAACTAAGTATAGCTTGCAAAAGAGTTTCAAAATTGATCCAACTTCTTTTTCCAAGCTATCCATGCCTACTTCAACTTCTGAAGAGACAGCTGCCAAAACCACAGGCAAAGCAGCAGTAACTAAATATTAACAGGAGGTCAGCAGCCCGAGTGATACAGATCCTCTCCTGGCACGTGGATCAGAATTAAAAAGGGGGTGGGGACAACTGGTCCTTTCTACATACTCCACATTCTAGGCTGGAGAGCAGTCATCACCCTGTGAGCAGAACTTTCCTCCTTACTGTTGACATAAACTTTCTGATCAGGCCCTTCATGCATTTTTCAGTTTCATGGCCACAGAGCAACCCTTTCATTTCAAGTCAACAAGTATTTTCTGAGCATTCCCTCCGTGCCAAGCCCTGTGCTGGGGTTACAGGGTGAACAAGTCTGAGTGTTCCTTTTTAGATGAAACTTACAGCCTTTTGGTGTGAAGTAAAACATCCTATCAAAATAATTCCTGCCACAAACTGCCTTTTGGGTGACCACTTGATGCTCTCCAGGAGGACAGCACAACGGAGCAGTGACAGCAGAGGTCACCAGCTGTGACGAGCCATCGAGTAAGACTCTACTTACTGTGCTCTTTCCAAGAGGGAGGATGGCAGAGGAAGGAGACACATTTCCAACAAAGAATCCAGCAATGGCTCAACAGTTAGGGATGGTTTTGAATCAAGTTTTTCTTCTACAGTTTTCTCCTGAACCATCTGGTCTGTAACTGTCTGGCTCAGGGATTTACCCCCCACCTCCCTTTTTTGTAAAGTGGGTGAAAGGTTATCAATAATAACAATAACAAGTAGATGTGGTTAAAGAAGTCATGCCTGCAGTGAATTGTTTTTATTTTATTATTTTACTAAAGATCAAAAGTGGTTGACATTTCTAATTCAATTTAGACTACATACTAGAATCACAAATAGAATGAAAGCCTTTGAAAAAAACTGTCTTCTTTGTTTTAAGCAAATGTCTGTGAATATGTCCTACTGATACAAGCTCAAAGTGCATTTCCTAAACATTCTCCTGGTTACACCTTAAAATTCATGATTCTTCAAGTTTTACCCAGATACTAAGAAAGTGGGTATTTTCAATATGTGGATCACATTTTAGAGACCAAAATGAAACATTCTGCCTAACTTACATCTCTGCGTTATGTATGCAAATGAATTCATACTTATTGTAGCGTTAAGGAAGACTTTAAAAATGAAGTGAGTATAAGAATATGCCAAATTTTAATTAAAAGAAAAGAAGAATCACATATTCTTGATATACTTCTGTTACAAAGTACTTCAAATTTCCTCTACTCTAAAAATTAATTTCTTTCCATAGCTTTAAGGAATTGAGTCATTTATCTTTTATGAATTGTAATCAGAGAACTTTCCTCTAAACACCGGCTTGACTCATAACGAAATCTTCTAAATATCTAAGTAGAACTTTCTGCCAACCATTCGGGAGCTGTCCCTCTGCTCCTTGTGGATGGCTACTCTCCATTATTGCTGTCCAGGTTGTCTTTCCAGTTACATCATTTTAAAGAGCTTTTGGTGACACCAATGTAGAATAACTATATCCGCATGCACTATTCAACTCAAAATTTAAGTAATGGTTAAAGTAGCTATTTTTAAATACTCTCTGGTCCCAAAAATTGAACTGTATTTCTCTCCCAAAAGACCTGACTGAACCCAGCCACCCCTTGACGACGACTGCTTTGTCGCTCGCCTACCGAGACGCCCGCCCAGACGAGGAGCCTGCCTGCCTCAGTCCAGGGAGTCACTCAGCCGCATCGGTTTACTTTAAACCAAAGCCTGCCAAGTTATACTTTAAAGCTATCAAATCAAAACAGAATTGCTGTAAGTTTTTTGTTTTGTGTCTTAAATTCCAGGGAAACAAAAATCATTTCAAGATGGATCACAGCTAGAACCTTGATGCTTTTAAAATGAAACAGAGGAGTTCACAACATAGGGGTAGGCAAAGGTTTCTCAGGACACAGTCAGCAAAAATTGTGAAAGAAAAAAACCCAGATAAATTAGATTTTACCAAAATTAAAAACTTCTACTCATCCAAAGGCATCAAGAAAACAGGTAAGCCCATGGCTATGATACCTGTCGCAGTCAAATAATTACCAAGTCAGGTCTCCATTCGGGCGTTAAGGAAACCCTCCTCAAAGCCCAAAATGTGAAATGGGAATCACTAATAAATTTTCTCCTCCTTGGGCTCCAGGAAGTTAAAAGACATGGAGATGGGGGAATGTAGGGATGGGAAGGACATTCCCAAGTTCAAAAGTGATTCCAACCCATACCAGAAGAACACTATTACTTGGAAGCGTAAAATCTGCACTTCTAAAGAATATGACTACTCACCACGGACACCTGTTCTCAGCAAACAACACCCGGGCACTCCTATAGTCTAAAAGCGCTAACTACAATCTCTTTCTTGACCATCTAAATTAGTGGGGCGTGCTAACAGGTCCAGGAGAGGTCTGGCACCGGGCTGCAGTGGGATACGACTAAAGAATAAATAGGCCTGGCACCCCGGGAGCTACGTACCACTGGTCACCCTGAGTCTGGCATTAATTGCCATCTAAATCTTCAAATCTTATTTAAAAACCATGTGTCCAAGATTCAAAGTTCATTTTCATTACATAAAAATTGATTCCTCAATGGTCTTTGGAGATTTCATACAAATACCTAAAGTATCAGAAATTCATAAAGAAATGGAAGGCACCCAGATGGGAGACCTGTGGTCAAAATAAACATATATCAATAATAACGCAAACATCCTATATTCTGAGCAAAAAGAAAAATAAAGAAATTAGAATTCAGAAATTGAATTAATACTTTCTTTGGTAAAATTATACATCTTTTTACCATTTTTACTTTCCTGGAGCCTATTTTGTGTTTGAGCATAAACAAAACAAAACAACAGACAAGTGGCCTAGAGAGTGGGGTGGAGAGGGTGAAGGAAGCAAAAGGGTGAGAAGCACTGAGCAATTTCTTAGCAGAGAATAATCACTACAAAACATGTTTTAATGGTCACATTTCTTTTCAATAGCTTCAAACTTTTCAGTTTATAGAAGCAAACTGGCAAAACATTTCAATTTCTGTAAGAAAAGGTATACCATCAGTATCACTTAACCTCTTTTTATTTATTTTCAAGTTCTTAACTCATTGATTCAATGAATATTTATGCGCCAGGCACTTGCCAGACTCTGGGGATACAATGTGGATCAGCTCCGTGTTTCATGGAACTTAGCTGATTAGAGTGGCTGACAATAAACAAATTGTCACATCAGTTAAATGCAGTATACGCTCATTAAATGCTATAAAGGAATGTTACACAATGTCTTCGGAGAGTTTAGTCTCCCTAGCGATGGCTTTCCTGAGGAGTGGTGACTGAGCTGAGATCTGAAGGAAGGCAGGATTTAACGAGGGGCAAGTCACTCATCACTTCACATCACTGAAATCTTGATGAAATTCAACATTCAGGATTACAGCATTTCCATAAACACTTACTCAGGACTCACCGAGTCCTTACGTTGGGGTCGTTTCTTGGGAAAGAGAATTCTGGTGTTGGGTAGTCTTAACCGAAGCGGGGGTGTCCCTAGCAGAGACAGCAGAGCTCTTCTAAAATGTGGCAAACTCAGAAGAAATAGATTGCATCGACAGTGGGTGGTATAATTACCATCTCTGAAGATGAAACATGTAATTCCCTAATCTCTGGTTTTGAAAATGTTGACAAAATCTGGTCTGAACTGCTGTGAATACCCAAGGGCCTTTGAAAGGCAAGAATTTCAAAGATCAATATTTCAAACCTACTTCCAGAATACATTAGTTTCACTTTTGGAATCCACATGATGGCAAACATCTGCTGGAAATACCTGCTGTTTCAGTCTCTGAAATGTGCCAGCGGAGCCTAAACCAGGCGCTCTGGTTACTTTCCAGACCTCCATTCAAGAGCAAACATAATAATCTGGATATAGAACCAAATCTAAAATTAGACCAAATCAGAGAGCAATTAACTCTATGTACCAACCTAAGCAGACACTTGGTATGTTTTTTTTCTGTCTTCAGAGAAATGTATTCAGGAAAATCTCATACAGAGGAAGCAGAAGCGAAGGAAAAAAATCTACTGATAGAAGAGATTCTGGAGAATCCCAGGCTTTCAGATGAGATGAAGAGCTGGCTCAGGCGTCAAACTCCGCACACACTGGTACTGGATGGCAGAGGGGGACCTAGAATGCTGGGCTTCTGCCTCGATCCCAGTACCTTCCTGTTACAAACAGGCTGTCCTGCCTTTCATTCTCACAGCAGCCTCTCTAATCTGATGCAAACTAACACTGATATATTAACTGGCCCCTGGTTAGGCCTGTTCTACTGTGAGCAGGCTACTTTAACTGTCCACAGAGGACAACTCAGCCAGAATATTTCAGCGCCACTTAATAAACAGCCCAGATACTTTCAGTACACCAAATGTACCCTTATGACTTGACTTCAAGAGAGTAAACAATCGCCTCTCATAACTGGGCTGTTTAAGCTGAGTTTACTCACTACACACACACAACTATTTTATTTTTGTGCCATTTTATATAAATATTTTATAATGAATAATTAAACATCAGTTTATCAACGAGCCTTACCTTGCTAACATAACATTGGAGGAATAAGTATTTTGTTCTTATAGTATCAAGACATAAAAACAACGCTGATAGACTAAACTGCATGCAGTACAACTTGTGATCCTAATTAAAATGTACCAATGCTAATTACAAATCACTTTATCTAGTTATTAAGGCAGAATGCCATATAAACTTTAGGTGGCATTTTCTTAAAATTCTGTGTTTCAGACAACCCCACAAAAACAACTGAAATTCACCAATATTTTAAAAGTAAGTCAAAAGCTTAGCTCACACTAATTTTTCAGTATGACTTCAGAAGGATCTAAAATCAATTAAAATTACCTAGTGTAACTAGGTATTTGCATTCTTTGCATGCCATTGGGCAAGGATCTCAAGAGTCGAAAGTCAATTGAGTCAATAAAGTAGGAAATCTGGTTCTAACTCTAATTCGCAAAATGTCTCTAGTTCTTGCATGAATAAAATAGATCTGATAATAATTAACTCAATTACAAGAAAGCAGAGGTAAAGACCAGTAAGTCTTTACTTACTGTAAGAACAGTACATTTTAAAGTGTGTAAGCATTCATTATACAAATGTATTATGGTATTATAACTGCAGCCACTGTTTGAAAGATGCATTCGCTCCTCTAAACTTCTACAGATTTAAAAAGCAAATATGTGTCATCAAAATAGATTTGCATCTGGAGGCCCTGAAATGATTACAAAATCATGATAAAAGTACACAATGAAAATAGCAATATATTGTGTTTTACAAGTTTTTTCCCCCTCTTACTTGACTGACAGTTATCACACTGAAGTGAAAAGTGGAAGTTTTCACAAACCAACTTTAAGTAAAAAACAACAACAAAAACCCCAAACCATTCTGCTTCCCACAGACAACTAAAACATCCTTAAACATGCAATCACTTGGATATTTTTAGGAGCACTAGGAATTCAAAACACCAGTTACTTCAGAAATAAAATTGAACATTTCTCTCACTCTTTAAAGCCCCATAACAAGGCAAAGCAGATATTTCAAATTCAAATGAAGAGTATTTCAAAATGTGTTTCTATCAGTCCTTGGGTAAATAAACAAAAATATGACATGTTAAAAGCTCTTAAAATATATTGTTCACTCATCTTATTCAAAATTTTCACAATCACATTTTTCATGTGCATTGCTAATTTCCAAGCCATAATGTTTATGAAAAACATTAGAACTTAGATCCAAAGTTTGCTGCATCTAGAATTAGTTGTTTTCCTTTTTTCTTTTCTCTTTTCTTCCTTTTTTTTTTTTTTTTTGACATGCCACTATATGATTTAGGTCTCTTGCATTTCAGCAATAAATATGAAAGACTGGTTTCCCAGTTGGGCTCATCCTTCAGGAAAGTATTACCATCAATCCAAGGAAGAAAACATTTTCAATTTGAAAGACGAAACCACATGTTCCAGGTATCTACCACTACTGGTGGTTTTCTAGAAGAAAACAATCTAACCTTGACAATCATTTGTAACATACTGGTGGGTTAGAGTTCGGTTACAATGGCCTTAAAAGAACTGCCTTATTAAGTTTTTGAGACATTTAAAAACTAAAAATTCTGCATTAAGCCGCGCTGTAATCTGACACTAGGTTGAAAAAGTTGACCAAATTTAAGTAATCCAAGAGGAACTGCTTCCTGCTTTCTGTTAGAACAGTCTACAATGACCTATAGTAACACTGCTGAGGCAGAGGTTACTCTCGGGCATTAGATGCTGCTATCAGGAAATCTCCTGGATTTGTGTGTGTTCTCTCTCTTAGCTCTCTCTCTCAGTTGTGGCACTAATCTCAAGTGTTTGTAAGAATTCAACCCTGCTCTCTCATGGTGTATAAAGACAAGAAAAACCACAAGAAGAGTTGGAAAATGTACCTCGGGTCAACTATATAGCTCCTTCTCCATCTCAATAAAGGGGCCATCACATGGAAAACTTCTAAAGTTATGAACCAACTCTGTATAAACAAATTTGCCTGTGAACGAACATCTCTAGGAAGGTGCAATGGAACCAAAAGTTTATTTGACATTGGTTTATTTTAGCATCATCTTACCTAGTCTGCTCCTGTAAGATGAGATGAGGCTCCACGAAGAATTTGACTCTCAGTTTAAGCCGGTAAGGGGCTAGCCCATCCATCTGCTGGGAGATCCGGTTTCTGAGATTTAGCCATAAACTCTCACCTTTGCTACCCGTAAACTGTAGTCCAAAATAATCAACTTCTATAATTCCCAATCGCCTGCACACCTGAAACAAAAGTGAATGCCGCCTGGATGAGCAAAATGGTCCATGTAGTCAAAGTAAACCCAAGGACTCCATGTGAGTCTAAGGTTCCTGCCTACTTTTTACAAAGTTCAACAGTGTTACAATTACTGTTGTAAACTGGAAGAACAAAGTTCTAAGGCTCCAGTGATGCTAAACCACTAGGTGAAGAACAGAGGCTTGTCTTTCCTTTAACCTACGACTTGGCCAATGCCAGTTAAAAAAAAAAAAAAAAAAAAAAAAAAAGGAGTCCTTAAAAGTAGCCTTCCAGAAAAGCCGAGGAGGGTAATCTCGGGCTATTTTCCTTCTTATTCCAATCACCAGAACTCCCTCCACCAGCACAATCGACACAGCTGATTTGGCAGCTTAGTATCTGGACAATTTTAAACATCTGGACTAAAAAAAAAAAAAAAAAGTTAAAAAAATGAGGAAACACGCCACAAGTGTCAGCTAAGCTTTACAAGAGGTTTTCCAAACATTTCAAGTCTAAGGGGTTTGGGGACACAGCATTTCATCTGAGATGAAATCTGTCTGCCATACCAGTATCCACTATTTGGAATCATCTCTCCCTCCTAAGGAAACGGTGCGTGCTTAAAGACAACCGAGGAGTAGATGGACAAAACCTAAGGTCCTCTGATCCTCCGCAAATCCGAGACGCAGGTGAATGGTCCACTTTTGAAGCAGCAAGAGACAAGGGCCCGGCTTGTCAGCCAAGCAACCCGGGACAAGAGGTCGCCTCCGGACACCTCACCCGAGAAGCAGATGTCATTGCCAGGCCCCGCGGGGACAAGACAGGCATCATGCACACACCTGCAGCAGGTGTGCTGGACAGCCTTCTTCCGGGAAAGTGCTGGGATGGGGGGCTGGGTAGCCAGCAGCCGCACGCGTCCTCAGCGCCCCCACCCGTACGCGTTCCCGGCGCGCCGGGATGGAGGCCGCGCGCCCCACGCCCGTGGGGAGGAGGGTGCGCCGGCCGGGTGCCTGGGGCGAGCTGCCTGGGGCCGCTCTCCCCCCGGCCGCCGCCGCAGCTCCTCTTGGCCCCTGGCAAGTGGCGCTCCCTGGCGCCCGGCGCCGCCACGAGGCCCCTTCACCTTGCGGGACCGACCGGGACCCGTTTGGCTCCTCATCCTCACCTGGTTGAGACAGTCCTCGCCGTTGGCTTTCGCTTCCACCTCCACCTCCATCAGCACCGCGTCCGGCCTCGTCACATAGCACAGCATGGCTGGGGCCGCTGGGGCCGCTACAGCCGCCTCCTCCTCGGTGTGCGCGGGGCTGCTGCCTCGCCACCAATCAGACCCAGTTCCGGGCTCGGCGAGGCTGGCCCTCGGGAGGCTGCTGCCCTGCAGACCCTTGCCCTACACCTGGGCGGCCGCCGCGCCCTCCCGCCACCCCCTCGCCAGCCCGCCAGCCCACCCGCCTGCCTGCCGGGTTTCTCGGTCTCCACGACGGCGCCGCACTCCAGCAGCCCGACTGCCTGAGCCGCGACAGGGAGTCCTCTGATATAGTGGCCCCGCCCCCTCCGGCTAGGGTCCCCGCCAATCACGGAGGCTCAGCCCCGCCTCCGCTGCCCTGCCAGCCAATAGTGGAGCCCACTCAGCCTCGGCCCCACCTCCCAGAGCCCACTGAGTTCCCTGGGCGGTCAGAGGAGGTGGCAGCTTGCGGCGGCCGGAGTACTGCGGCAGGAGGGAGGCCCCCAACACACCCGTTGCTTCTGCTTCTGGGAGACGCTGCGAGGAGCGAGCGAGCGACCTCCCGGGGCTCCGAGGCGCAGATGTCTTTCTTTTGGGCTTGAACTACAGTGATTGAACACCTCCAACCTGCCATCGTTCTTCAGAAACCTTGGGTCTCACCAAAAATGCATTTCGTGAAAGCAAATAAGGAAAGGGAGCAAACCCAAAGCCTAAGGCAAACTATTTTCCTCTAGACTTTGCCACAGCAGATTGTTGGAAGGCGGTATGATTGTTCCTCATTCCAGACCTCACCAACGAAAAAACAATTTAAGCAGAAAAGTTTTTGCAGTTGAACAGTGAGCCACGGAGCTTGGTCTAGTGCTTCTATATGAATCCTCTCCAGCGTCTTCTATTTACCTGTTGTGTTGAAATCAAAACACCTTTGTAGGGCACTAAAGCCCTCTCTCAGGTTGCTCATTCTATCTCATGTCTCATCGTATTCATTCATTAAATATTAACTGAGCACCTGCTGGGCTGCCCTCCAGTCTTGTAGATGGACACCTGCCCTCTCACTTTTCTTTGTATCTGATGGATACACCTCCCGATATTGTGCTGCTGAAATAGCCCTGTCTTATATTAGCTCCTGTTCCCCTTTCTTTAATTCTAGTTTACTGACCTGGGAAATTTATCTAGGAGATAACATTTGGATGACTGTTACCTAATTCAAGGACCCCCAACCCTTGGGCCACAGACTAGTACCAGTCAGTGGCCAGTTAGGAGCCAGACCACACAGAAGGAGGTGAGCGCATGGGAGCAAGCTTCATCTGTATTTACAAATGCTTCCCATCGCTGGCATTACTGCCTGGGCTCTGCCTCCTGTCAGATCAGAGGCAGCACTAGATTCTCATAGGAGCAAGAACCCTACTGTGAACTGTCCATACAAGGGATCTAGGTTGTGCGCTCCTTATGAAAATCAAATGCATGATGATTTGAGGTGGAGCTGAGGTGGTGATGCTAGCGCTGGGGAGGGGTTGCAAACACAGATTATCATTAGCAGAGAGGTTTGACTGCACAGAGACCATAATAAATCTGTTGCTTGCAGACTCATATCAAAACCCTATCAGTGAGTGGTAAGTGACAATTAAGCTGCATCTGGTGGCAGGCTTTATAGTGGCAAGTAAATTGATGTACTTCAATTGTACAATGCATCTGGTGGCAGGCTGTAAGTCAGAATCTGACACTTATTTTAGTCTGCGCGTGGCCTGCCCTTTATTTCACTTGCCACTTCCATCTACTTTTATTTCCTTCATTGCTCACTTGTCTCAGTCACAGTTTTGGTAAGCCCACAAGCTAACCCTAGCCAAAATGAGTAAAAAACAAATGTTGCTGGAGGGCTTCTTTGAAAAAGGGGAAAGGCCCAGTAATAAGGTAGCAGAAGACTCTAAGACTGCCAACAAAAAGAAAGCTGCATTTAAAGGAAAATACCAAGTGTCCTACTTAAATTATGGGTTCATTGCAACAGGTGATTCACATTCTCCAAGCCTGCTTTGTATAATATGTGTTGACTGGCTATTCAACGAAGCCATGAAACCTTAAAAAATGCTTCACCCCATGGAGACCAAGTACCCTGCATTAGAAGACAAGCCTCTGGAGTTTTTCAAAAGAAAAAACAAACAAACACGTGAACATGAAGAACAGAAGCAATTATTGAAGGCCACCACTTCATCAAATGTGTCTGCACTGAGAGCATCATTCTTAGTGGCTAACCGCGTTGCTAAAGCTAAGAAGCCCTTTACTATTGGTGAAGAGTTGATCCTTCCTGCTGCTAAGGATACTTGTTGTGAACTTTTAGGAGAGGCTGCAGTTCAAAAGGTGGCACGTGTTCCTCTTTTGGCTAGCACCATAGCTAGATGAAGTGATGAAACAGCAGAGGATATTGAGACACAATTGTTAGAGAGGATTAATGAGTCACCATTGTATGCAATCCAGGTTGACAAGTCTACCGATATTGACAAGGCAACAATGCTTGTTTTGTGTGATATATTTTTCAGGAGGATGTGCATGAGAATATGTTATGTGCACTTTTGTTGCCAACCAACACTACAGCTGCAGAACTATTTAAGTCTTTGAATTATTACATATCAGTAAAACTGAATTGGTCATTTTGTGTTGGTATGTGCATGGATGGAGCGGGTGCCATGACTGGATGGCTTCCTGGTTTCACTACTTGGGTCTAAGAGGTTGCTTCAGAGTGCAAGTCTACGCACTATGTCATTCATAGAGAAATGCCAGCTAGCTGAAAAATGTCACCTGAACTTAACATCATTTTGCAGGATGTGATTAAAATTATCAGCCACATTAAAGTACATGCCCTTAACTCACATCTGTTTGTGCAGCTCTGTGAGGTGATGGACACAGAGCACACCCATCTTCTCTTATACAAAGAAGTGAGATGGGTTTCTAAGGGTCAATCCCTGGCCAGAGTTTCTGAGTTATGACAGACACTCCAGAGATTTCTTTTAGAAAAACAGTCACCACTGGCAGTACATTTCAGTGACACAGAATGGGTTGACAAACTTGCTTACTTGTGTGACATATTTAAGCTGCTCAGCGAACTCAGTCTGTCACTTCAGGGGAGAACGACAAGTGTGTTCAAGTCGGCAGATAAAGTGGCTGCATTCAAAGCCAAACTAGAATCATGGGGGTAACAGGTGAACATTGGGGTTTTTGACATATTTCAAACATTAGCAGATTTTGAAAGAGACTGAGCCAGGGCCTTCTTTCTCCCAGCTGGTGCATGGTCACCTACCTCAGCTTTCAGAAGAGTTTGAGCATCACTTCTGAACCACAAAAGACCCCTGAACTGGGAAGGAATGGATCTGTGACCCACTTGTAAATAAGTCAGGTGAATTGACTTTGTCCATACTGGAAGAGGATCAACTGCTTGAGATCACAAATGATGGTGGCCTTAAAAGTATGTTTGGGACAACTTCAGACTTCCATATGCTCTCAATTAAAGTCAAGGTGGAATATCCTGAGATCGCCACAAAAGCACTTAAAAGCCTGTGTCCATTTCCAACATCCTATCTTTGTGAAGCAGGTTTTTCTGCACTGACAGCAACCAAAATGAGACTACAGAGTAGACTAGACAAAAGCAACACATACCAGGTGTTACTGTCTCCCATCACCCCCAGGTGGGACCATCTAGTTGCGGGAAAAAAGGTCAGGGCTCCCACTGATTCTGCATTATGGTGAGTTGTATAATGATTTCATTATATATTACAATGCAATAATAACAGAAATAAAGCGTACAATAAATGTAATGTGTTTGAATCATCCCAAAGCCATCCTTCACCCCTGGTCTGTGGAAAAATTGTCTACCACAAAACTGGTTCCTGGTGCCAAAAAGGTTGGGGACCACTGATCTAATCTATGCTTAATCACTAGAAAGTTTAGAATAGGGAGAAGAAGTGAGGCAAGGTGCATTTGGTGATGTTTTTCTTTATTGAGAGACTAAGCTGGCTAAACCAAAGCCAATTAACCAAAAACTAGCTAACTTAGGTCAAAAGGAATTTAGTGCACAAGTTTGGCGAGGTCACTGAATCAGTGGGGACTAGTCACAAAAAGAAATAAAAGGGAGAATTATTGGTTGACCAAGGACAAAAACGAATAAAAATAAGACAATCAAAAACCAAAACCAAATATTCATTTTGTGAAGAAATTACTTTAAAAGTAAATTATATTTTTGGTTTTGGCAGGCATATTTCTAATCCAAGCCCAGATATGCTCGTGCTAGAGGATGGTTGGTAAAGATTCCAATTGCTTTTGAAATTAAGAACTATCAGATAAGACCAAAGGGAAAGATTTCTTAAAACAAAGCAAAACTAAAGAGAAAGGAAAATGGCTTTCAGGGAGAGGGGAGAAATCCTAATAACAGGAAAAAAGAATACTGCCTTCTACTAGCATATATGGGAAATAGGGGACCAATCTCTTTCTCTCTCTCATCCCCTCTCTCTCAGAGAGAGGGAGAGAGAGAGGACTGGTTTGTTAAGGAATGAGAGGCGAGAGTTCGCTGGTGACTGACTGGCTGAGAAAGCACAGTGAGCTCAAAGACCTGGTTAGGAACTGGAAAGCCCACAGTAGAATTACTTCTACAGGGTCCCACCATGTGGCAATGCTACTACATTTCTGGAGCCAGTTTCAAGCCCCAGCTGGGCCAAACTCCAAAGTTAGAGGCTGAAAACATCAGCCTGGGGGTGGTAACTGTATTGCATCCGGATGTAATACTCTGACTCATTCAGAACTGCTGCAGAGAGGTGCTACATTTAACTGTGTCTGCTTCCTTTTGCTCTCAATTAGCTATCACCTTTTAAAGATAACATCACAATTAACCAGCAAAGCACAAAGTTCAGATGTATGAAGGTAGGTCTTCAAAAATAGAAATCCTAACTAAGTGGTAAAGTCAGCTGAACCAGTGGACTACTGGCCATTCAAACATACCCAAGCAGCACACTTAGAATGCTAGGGCTGAAGACCGAGCACTGGATAATATTTGTAGAAAGCGATGCGATAGTTGTCTGGCTGGGAAATTTTTCTTTGGTTGAGCACACTAGGGCTGATCTGACTGGCTGGATATGTCTGCTTGCTCTTTCTTCTTTCAACACTACACACACTATTGCAGACACCCTGTGCTGGGTCAAAGGAAAGGCCCTCTTCACCGACTTCAGTGTTCATTTATAATGTAAGAGCGTGGAGGAAAGAACACTTAGTGACTACCCAAAACAGTATTTGTTTTCACACATAATTCAAGCTAGTTATTCACATAAGCAATGTTTCATTTTGCACTGGTGTGTTAGAATGTGTGGAGTGAGCTGAAACCTCTCATTTGAAATATTGGACATGTGAAATTCAGAAGTGGTTTAATTTGACCCTGGCCTACCATCAAAGCAGAGTGTCTCATTTTCAAAACTGGCTGTTTGAAGAGTGAAAGAAGGAGCAGAGAAAGAATAGGCAATGGTCACCCCATATTACAAACTTTGGAACATACAAAACAGCATTGTCTTCATTAGCAGACACTTTAAATGATTTTTTTTTTTCTGTCTGTAAGGGTAGTTCATGTTTATGGGAAAAATACAAGGGAAACTGTACCCGTAATTTTATCAGGCATCTCTAGTTCATATTGATATTTTACTTTTGTGCTTTTCATGCAGTTTGTGCTCTAAATTTTTATAGTAATATAAACAAATACAGCACATGAACTTCTGGAGACATATAAAGACAGCAAGAGATTCTTGGAGGGGTGAGTTCCAAATCTATACCTAGTGTTGTGAATATTGGGAAAATTACAAACAGAAAGAACAATCTTCACCAAAAATCCAACTAGTGCTGTTTCTCTGTCTTCTTTTCTTTTTCTGAAATACTACCCTTTCCTCTGTTTTTCTTCTCACTACCCATATGCCTTGAAAAGTCAGATTTTGTGACATGGTTACTTCCTTGACACATATCATTTAGTTGAGAGATGCTCAGAGCTGGGAAATCATTTCCAACTTGGCATATTATGTTTAACAACAAAAATATTTTGTTTAATATTTTGATACCTGTCCCTTACTTAGAGAGATGACCAAAATTAAACCTATGTTTTCTCAAGTCTGGTAACATGTAGGTGCTGATCCACCCACAATAGTGTGTGCTGTCATCCTGATCTTGAATGAGGTTGGGTGCATCCTGGGGATGTAGATGGAAACCATGGAACAGAGGACACACCCAATCTGTCGCAGGCTCAAACTCATAAACCTGTCCTAACTGGTAGGTGTTCCAACCAGCCGATCTATAATGACAACTTTCCCCTGCCCCTCACACTGTCTGAGCATGCTTTCTGTAAAGGACGGGGCCCACATGGTATATTGTGTGGACAGGTGTGAAACAGAACTTGGTGGGGGTGAACATTTCTCAGATCGGTGGACCATTAAGGAGTACCAACTTTTCATGGAGAAAGCAAAAACTATTATGTTATAGAAATACCAACAGGACATGAAATCAACCACATATGTTAGAAAAATCATAGGTCTTTGTTAAACAAGATAGAACAAGATAAAACTGTGAGTGCTTTGGAATGAGGCAACTTCTCTCTAAATTTCACTTATGGATTCTCTGCCCAGCTCATGTATTATTGTTGCTGACATTTGTAGAGTCTATATCATTTGATATGAAAATCTTACCCCTCCTTCAGTTATTTCACATTCTGTCCTTGTTGTGTTCTTTGAGGTTGTGATTATGAAACCAGAAAAGTCAGCATTTGTGCTGCCTGTCACTACCAGGACCAATAACTAGAGACAAGGATTGAATCTTTATAAATGCTTTATTCAGATACCAGTGATCTGAGAAGATGGAGGGTCATGTACCTTAAAAACTATCTTAATATCTCATTTTCAAGTGACCTTTTTATGAGAGAAAGACAAGACTAGGTAAGGGGTTTGGCAAAAAGAAAAAGGTTAATCAGATAAGAGTTGCAGTCTGGTGGTGCTTTTCCTACTATTTCTTTATTTGCTGATCAACAATTCTTTCTCTGCATCCTAGGAGTTCCTTCCCTGGAGCACAATGGCTCAGATATCATCTTGATTGCTTGCAGGCCATGGGGCACAAAGATTGAATTGCTCCTGGAGTTACATAGATCATATATTCCATTTCCTGGAATAACAGCTTTCTACGTGCATTAATCACTTCATGCATTAATCCTATCACCTATTACTACAACTGAAACCTTTAACTTTTGAGTTCCCCTATCAATTAGTTGAAAATGACTTGACAACAAAGGCCTACTTTCTTCCTGGCAATGTCTCTGGCTATAAGTACCCAGCGCTCTATCAATTGCTTTCTCCTCCCTCTTCTCTCCCTTGGTTCAGAGTTCCTGCAAGTGGTTAGTCAGGAAGCCATCTGCGCCGCAGTGTCTCTCCCTACTTGCTCCGATGGATCTGGACCTCAGACCCTAGTGATACAGAGAGATCTGGTCAGGCCACTAGGGAGCAGCAGGGATGGGCCATAGGGAGAGTTTACCAAGGCAATGGTAAACAGTCTAGGACAGGATTGGCTGAGAAGCTGAATGCCTCAAGAGTGTACGGAATTACGCGCAAGAAGATTTGAAATAAAAGAAGGGCTCTCAGGTGGCTGGCTGGCTCTCTCTGGCTCTTGGGCTCTCTTCCACTATGATACCTGGATGATCGTGCTGCAGCTGCCTACGGTTCTCAATGGACAGCATTTTGAATGGGAAGGAACTCCCGGCACAGCCTAGGAGCAGGCTGACCTGGCCGAGGGTGGCAGGGTTGTTCTTCTTTGGGTATTCTAGAGGGCATGACCTCTGAGGCAGAAAACTGCCATTCTTCCAAAATTGTGTAGCTTTTGTATCTTATGTTGTTTTAGTTTGTAAACTAATCCTATAGAAATAAGATTTTACAAAAACTAACAGGGAATGAGAGCAGAACACAGGTGTTGAAGAGTTTAGCCTTAACCAACAGGTTTAAGTAATTAAAGCTGTAACTAAAGAGTTACAGAGCTTAGCCTTAACTGATTGGCTTGAGTGACTAATGTGAGTGGAAAGCTGCTATTCCAAAATTGTGTAGCTTTTCGATAAAGACTCCTTTTCTTAATCACCAAACCTTTGCCTCTGGAATTCTGCCTAGAGGGTGGCAGCGGGCAGCAGGACCCCGTTTGCTGTTCAGTAACAATTAGGTGGGGGTCGTGGGCATTTCCCAGATTGATACAAGCAGGAGCTCCTGCTCTTCCTTGGGTCCGGACTTCCAGGAGAAGAGGAGTCTGAGCATATGGTCCTCAGTGGTTAGCCAAGCTGCCGTCCACCAAGAGTTAAGCCTGTGTGGACCCAGGCTTAACTTGTCTGGAGGCTGGCAAGTCTAAGAGCAAGGTGTCAGCATGGTCAGTTTCTGGTGAGGTCTCTCTTCCTGGTTTACAGATGGCCCCCTCTCCCTGTGTCCTTACATAGTAAGAGAGAGAAAAGAAGCAAGCTCTCTGGTGTCTCTTCTTATAAGGGCACTAATTCCATCATGAGGCTTCCACCCTCATGACCTAATGTAAACTTTATTGCCTCCAGAGGTGCCACCTCCAAATACCATCACACTGAATTTTGAATTCAGTCCACAACATTCAGGAAGGGATCAGTTTTATATACTTCAACTCACATTTCACATCTTAATATATTTTCTATATACTGGATAAGTTCAAATGTATATCTATTATTATTGGCTTGGGGAAGGAAATATTAATAACTCATGAATTGAGGCTTAGTTCACATTTTCCCTGAGCAAGATAATAATTTATTAGCCAAAGTCAAACTCTTTGTAGCTTACAGGATATGCAAGTGTTGATCCAGGTGAGGGTCCGCTTTGGGATTCAGTATTGTGAATTTTTTTCTCTTTCTTTTTTTAAGATTCCACATATAAGCAAAACCAAGTGGTACTGTCTTATCTTTCTGACTTATTTAACTTACCATTATATCCTCCAGCACCATCCATGTTGTTTGTCACAATGACAGGATTTTATTCTCTTCAATGGCTGAGTAATATTCCATTTCGTATATATATAGTACATCTCTGTTTATTTGTCAGTGGACACCTAGGTTTATTCCATATCTTGACTATTTTAAATAATTCTGCAATCACAGGAATGTATATACCGTTTTAAATTAGTATTTTGGTATCGTTGGGATAAATACCTAAAAGTAGAATAGCTGGATCATAAGATTTGTCTACTTTAAATTTTTGGAGAAATCTCCATATTTGTTTTCCATAGTGGCATTCATTATCGCAAAATCTGAACATAATCTTTTATTTTTCCATACTAAAAGAAGTAAACATAAACCCGAAAACAAAACATTTATAACTAATTGCTTTGGCAGTACACAGTTCATGAATTTGCCATTGCTAGTATTATCATTATTATTTCTTATTGCTATGAGCCTTTATTTGGTCTTCAACATTTACTCATTCATTTATTCAACAAATGAATGACATTCCAGGCAAGTATCAGGCACTGGTGATAGAGCAAAGAACAAAACTGCCTCTTGAAACTTACATTCCAGGAAGGGAAACCGACCATAAACAAGGTAAGCAAGTAAACTGTAAATGCTGAGCTAAATAAATAAATACATAAATAAATAAATAAATATATCAAGGAAGGGGTGCTGGGATTAGGGTTGGGTATAATTTGCAATTTTGGATAACTGGCTGCAGAAGGCTCCTTGCAAAAGTTACAGAAGCAAGATACAAGGGACAAACCTGTGGCATGCTGTGAATGAGTATATGTGGGGAAAGCGTTCTTGGAAAAGGAAATTGCCGGTACAAAAGCTGTTGAAGGTGCCCTGTGGCTGCTGCGAGGGGCAGAGGAAATGAGCTTCAAAGTAAGGGGGGACTTAGGCAGAGGAATGACTTTGGAACCTGAATTTTATCCATTGTTAAAAAATACTGTGTTTATTTTCCACAGGTTTTTGTGGATAAAATCCAGTATAATTAAACATGTCAATAATTGACAAGTTGTCTCCCCCCTGCCAATTAAAGTTCAAGAACCAGCAGAATAATATTACTAGAATATAAAATACACAACAAATCTATGCATGAAAATACCTGGAAGGAAATACACCAAAATATTGGCTGTGATTGTTTTGGTGGGCAGGACATTATAAAAAGAAATATTGAAAAAGAGACACTAATTTTCTTTATTTCAGAACTTTATTTTAATGGATGACCATTGCTTTTATTATCTAAAAATAATACCTCAAAATAGTCAAGTGTTGTAGTTCCTTAAAATACTAATGAGGAATTTTAAACTAACCAAAGAAATAAGACTTTGATATGTACCTCCATTATAAATAGACCGAAACTCAATTAGTTGCACTTCAAAGGATAAATGTTAATACTATTCTACCCACTCTGTCAATTCAAAGCACTAATGAACTATTCAGGTTATTTTCACAAATAATATTTAGCAGGTACTTATACTTAAGACAAGTAGGTTACTGGAGAAGTAGTAGGGAGTTCTGGAAGTCTTTAAATTCGATAAAACCCATTTTTTTTATATTTTAAAAACATCTTGCAGTCTAATTACCAGAAAATTCTTTGAACCTTGTTAATATAGCCAGAACAAAAGAAAGGAACATCAACATGTAGTTTCAGACATGAAGAAAGGAACAAATTTAACTTGGGGAACAAACTGTATCACATCAAAGAGATTTTCATATAGAAGATGTGTCTGTATATATGCACACCAAGTATATGTCTTAATATGAAAATGTCTGAGATATTTCCACAGAGAAATAAAATATTGCTTTCTCTACAAGTATATGAGACTAAACATTTGTTACCAGCCTCCATTCTTTTCTTTTCCTTGACTCTAAGATCATTCTTCTATAAGTTCTCATTCAAAGTCTTTTATGCAAGATCCACACAGGCAGAATGGAAATGCAGTCAGGGAAGATCACCAGGCTTCAGCTCGATGGGCTAGAAAAGTGCACTCGTGTGCATTTTAACGCTGACTTTGCAAATCAAAAATGCAAGGCTCAATTTTCAGAGCAGTAAAATGGAGTAACACCTATCCTCAGTATACAGTGGGTTGTTGTAAGACTTAAATGAGATAAATGAAACCACTATCAAAATATAAAGCAGACATATTTTCCTTAATGTACAATGGGAATACAAGGTCTATCTGGAAAAAGTCCAACCATTGTTAATATAATAAGAATAGTTTGCGTGACATCAGTGTAACTTGGCAGCCAAGGTGAGTGGACTAGAGTGTGCATGTGTGAACAATGACTTCACTGTATTAGTCAGTGGGGGTGGTAGATGCCATTGAGTGAGGGTGTGTATTGTGTGGACATTGCATTCAAAATAACTGAGTAGAGCAGTGTATCTGCATCAAATTTTTCTTTAAGCTTGAACATTCCTCCGTGGAAGCTATTTGGATGATTCAGAAGTCCGCAGCTAAGGGCAACAAATGATTGGCAGCTTCATCACAACAACACGCCTACTCATGAATCACATCTTGTACAGTTTTTTAGTGAAACATCAAATCCCCCAGGTGACTCAGCCCCCCTACAGCCCAGATTTGTGACTGTGACTTCTGGCTTTTCCCAAAACTAAAATCACCTTTGAAAATGAAGAGATATCAAATCATCAATGAGATTCAGGAAAATATGGTGGGGCAGCTGACGGCGATTGGGAGAATTGTGTGAGGTCCCAAGGTGCCTACTTTGGAAGGGACCAAAGTGTCATTGTCCTATGTACAATGTTTCTTGTATCTTGTATCTTCTTCAATAACTATCTATTTTTCCTATTACATGGCAGGTTGGATACTTTCTGGACATACCTCGTATACTTCATTTTCTGTTTCTTAAAGTTCAGAGGATTAAGGTACATACTATAATAGAAATAAAATTTTAAAAATTTATAAAAACAATGTGCTGTGCAGTGATGTCATCCATGTGTGTTTTCTTTCAAGAGTCAAACAGACTGTGGGATCCTTTCTGCCAACTCTCCATGAGATTACCATAGAAGTATCAAAGGTGGGGGGAGGGGAGTGTGGTGGGGAAAATGGACAAAACTGTACAAGAATAATGATAAAAAAATTTTTTTTGAAGTATCAAAGGAAGCTCTGCTGTCTCCTTCAATGGCTGGCAAAGGAAAAATTACATAACACTATACAAGAGATGAATAAGACTTGTTCTAATGTTTGAGGTAAACTACCAATTAAAAAAAAATAAAACAAATACAAACAGACCTAATTTTCTTTTTGATATTATTGGATTTCATTTTAAAATATTACATAAAATATTTTTGTATATATGCTCCTGGGAATATTGACTAAAGTTCTCTTTTCTTGTAATGTTTTTGTTGGTTTTGATATCAGAGTAATGCTAGACTCAAAGATGAGTTGGGAAGTGCTCTCTTCTCTGTGTTCTCAAAGAGTTCATGCAGAATTGATGTTAATTTTTCCTTAAATGGTAGAATTTACCAGTGAAACTCTAATTTCTTACTTAACGATGGCCAAAAACCCGAGTCTGTTCACTGTTTCATGGAAGCTAGGCTGCCTGCAGACAGGGGTGAGCACACAGCACCTACTTGTTTTTAAGAACAGGGCTACTCCATGGCTGAGCAAATCTCTCTATATGTCAGGCATCTCAGTGCCCTTCTTTCTACTGGTGAAAAATTAAACCTTAACTTTTCATCTCATTCTTTATCCTCTTCCCCTAAACTCTAAATTGGAGTTTAGAGAAAATTGAATTTTGAATAAATGGAATTTTAGATTATTAAAGTGATTCCAGTTAAGCTGAAAATATACAACTTTTTCATAAAATCATGCCTGATGTACAGTTTTCTAGCAAATTCCTGTAGTTAAGGACCTGAGTACCTCCATGCTCTGCTACTTTCTATGTGATTATGTGGATATTACTTGCCTCCCTTTGCCTAAGTTTCCTAATCTTTGAAGAGTTTGTTTGCTTGTTTGACTTTGGTGAGGACTAAATAAAATTATGTGAAGTCCTTTGTGCCCAAGAAGCCTACAGTAATTATTAGCTCTTATTATACCCCTTAGGCCTCAGTTTCCTCAAACTGCAAAAGTTGGGAGTTAGATTAGATTATATGCAAAATCATTTTTAAAATTTCCTACTGCTACCTATGAAAGAATTTGCCTCTAATATGTTCCTCTTTAGTGGAACTTACTTGGTAAATGATTAAAGTCATTTTGTCAAGTGTATAAATTCTAAAATTTCATTATCAAAATTCTAATTATGGATTATATTTCCTTTCAAGTTTAATTCTACTGGCCTCATATTTACATTTTTCTTTTATTTTTTAATGGAATATGTGACAAAATTTTAACCTGGGTTATATTTTTTGTTTTTGTTAAACTTGATTTATCATTTTATTGAACTGGGTGCATTGTCTTAAATAATATCTGCCTTGGGCTCTTGAAATGTAGGCATCTCAACACTGTCTTCCACAAGGCCACAATTTTTCCAGCATAGTCATGACTACTAATATAATCCAAATAGGTGACTGAACAGCAGAAAAGCATTTGTCAATCATGAATAAATGCTGTAACTCAATCTAGATGAGCATAGATGCTCGAGCATGGACTATAATTCCAAATTAGTATTGTTTCTATATGCCATTTTGTGTTACTATATAATTACTAAAATAAACTATTATGCTGACAGTTTCATTATTATTGTGCTTAGGTAGACTTTTAACTTAAAAACAACAATGCCAACAACAAACAACAACAACAAAACCTATTATCCAAACGGACTTAGGCCAAATGGTTTCTGTGAGCTAGCAGTACTAATATTAAGAGCAAGTGCAGTGTTGGAGTTACAAGATGGTGGCGAAGTAAGTGGAATCTACACTAACCTCCTCTCAGGACCAGTCTGGAATTACAACTAAATGGTAGAGAAAGATAACCAATGGAACACTAGCTGGAGAGAAGCCTTATAACCACCAACAGACAGAAGAAACAACTTCACACCAATGTGATTAGTAGGGAGTGAGGAGAAGGTGTGAGAGGGCTGGTTGGGCTCCCATGGGTTGCAGTTGAAGATCCAGACAGATATGTCAGTGGCTGGGGGGTTCCCCTAAGAAGTGTGTTATCTAAAACTTAAGCTGGGCTCCCCACCCTGCAGCACCAGAGCCCAAAAGGAACCCAGATAACATCCAGGTGTGAAAAGCAGCAGGGTTTCTGTCTGCCATGGAGAGATGGCTGGAGACACAGAGAGCCTCTTAATGGGCCAATACGCGTAATTTCGTTTGCTGCCACTTACCCTGGGCTCTGGCAGAGGGAGAGCAGAGTGGACTGCAGATGCTTGAGGATGGGTTGGGGTTGGTGGCTCTGGGGAGAGAACTGAAGGAACAGCCACAAGGATCCCTGTGCTTTCATTCCCTCATACTACAGGAGCCATCTTTCTCAGGCAGGACACTCCTCTCCAAGGGGCATCAGCCTGAGGGAAAGCAAGAGCCCCACCCACAGGAATTACTCTGCCCCACCCTATGGTGCTTAAGCCAGGCTGCTGATTACAGCTTGATTCCTTTAACAACAGATCAGTTTAACAGCTGATTAGTTTAACAACTAAGGCAGAAAATACAAAGCAGCCAAGATGGGAAGACAAAGAAACAGTCCCCAAATGAAAGAACAAGAGAATTCTCCAGAAGAACTAGATGAAATGGAGGCAAGCTATTTATCAGATACAGAATTTAGACTAATAATTTTAAGGATACTTGATGACATGAAAAAAGACATAGAAACCATAAAAAAAGGACCAGTCAGAAATAAAGGATGCCATATCTGAAATAAATAATACACTGGAAGGAATAAAGTGGGTTAGATAAGCAGAGGATCAAATCAATGATGTAGAAGACAAGGTAGAAAGAAACACCCAGGCAGAGCAGCCAAAAGAAAAAATAAGTTTTAAAAAATGAGGAGAGCTTAAGAAACATTTTAGGCAACATGAAGCAGAACAACATCCACATCGTGGGAATACCAGAAGGAGAAGAGAGTGAGCAAGGGATCAAGAACCTATTTGAAGAAATAATGACTGAAAATATCCCTAATTGGGTGAAGAAAAAATTCACACAACTCCAGGAAACTCAGAGAGTCCCAAACAAGATGGACCCAAAGAGACCTACACTAAGACACATCACAATTAAAATGAGAAGGCTTAAAGACAGGGAGAAAATCCTAAAAACCACAAAAGATATGCAGGTAGTTACCTACAAGGGAGCACCAATTAGACTGTCATCTGATTACACATCAGAAACATTTCATGCCAGAAGGGAGTGGTGTGAAATATTCAAGGTGATGAAAAGCAAGAACCTACAACCAAGGATAGTTTGCCCAGCAAGGATATTATTTGAAATTGAAGGAGAAATAAGGAGTTTCCCAGACAAGAAAAAGCTAAAGGAGTTTGTTAATACCAAACCAGTACTACAACAAATGTTAAAGGGCTTGCTTTAAGGATGAGGAGGAGGAGGAGGAGGAGGAGAAGAAGAAGGAAAGAAGAAGAAGAAGAAGAAGAAGAAGAAGAAGAAGAAGAAGAAGAAGAAGAAGAAGAAACAAAAACTGAGGAAAACAGTCTAATGTAATAAAATGGCACCACATATATATCTATCAATAATCACTTTAAATATAAATGACTTAAATGCTCCAACCAAAAGACATAGGGTAGCTGAATTGGTAAGAAAAGGAGACCCATATATATGCTTCCTCCAAGAGACCCATCCAGGGTCAAAAGATACACACAGGCTAAAACGACAGGGATGGAAAAAGATATTTCATGCAAATGGAAAAGAAAAAAAAGCTGGGGTAACAGTGTTTATTTATGATAATATAGACTTTAAAACCAAGGTTATAGTAAGAGACAAAGAAGGACACTACATAATGATAAAGGGAACAATCCCACAAAAGGATATAACCCTAGTAAACATCTATGCACCCAACATAGGAGCACCTAAAAATGTAAAGCAAATCTTGATGCACATAAAGGGAGAGATCAACAGAAATACAGTCATAGTTGGGAATTTTAACACCTGATTGACTTCAAAGGATAGATCTTCCAGGCAGAAGATCAACAAGGAGACAGTGGACACACTAGAGCCAATGAATTTAATGGATGTCTTCAGAGCATTTCATCCTAAAGCAGTAAAATATACATAATTTTCAAGTGCACTTGGAACGTTTTTCTAGGATAGACTACATATTATGACACAAAGCAAGTCTCAATCAATTTAAGAAGATTGAAATCATATCAAGCATCTTATCAGACCGCAATGCTATGAAACTAAATATCAATCACAAGAAAAGGGCACTGGAAAACATACAAAAACATGGAAGCTAAGTAACATGTTATTAAACAATGAATGGGTCAACAATGAGACCAAGGGAGAAATCAAAAGATACCTTGAAACAAATAAAAGTAAGGACATGACAATCCAAAATCTGTGGGACACTGGGAAAGCAACCCTAAGAAGGATATTCATAGCATTACAGGTCAATTTTTAAAAACAAGGAAAAACTCAAATAAACAATATAACTTCACACTTCAAGGCACTTGAAAAAGAACAACAAACAAAGTCTAAAGTAAGTAGAAGGAAGGAAATAATAAAGATCAGAGCAGAAATAAACAAAATGGAATCTAAAAAAACAATACAAAAGATCAATGAATCCAAGATCTGGTTCTCTGAAAAGATAAACAAGATTGACAAACTTGTAGTCATATTCATCCAGAAAAAAGAAAGGAGCCAAATAAATGCAATCAGAAATGAAAGAGGAGAAATAACAACTGACACCCAAGAAATACAAAGGATTGTAAGAAAATATTATGAACAACTATATGCCAACAAACTGGACAACCGGGATGAAATGGGTAAATTCCTATAAACATACAATCTTCCAAAACTAAATCAGGAAGAATCCAAGAACCTGAATAGATAAATTATACCTAATGAAATTGAAGCAGTAATCAAAAAACACCCAACAAACAAAATCCCTGGACCAGATGGCTTCACAGGGGAATTTTATCAAACATTCCAAGATGAAATAGCAACTCTTCTTCTCAAAGTATCTCATAAAATTCAAGAGGAGGGAAGGCTCCCAAACTCATTTTATAAGGTCAGAATTGTCCTAATTTCAAAACCAGGTAAAGACACTACAAATAAATAAAATTATAGGTCAATTTTTCTGATGAACATAGATGCTAAAATCCTCAACAGAATATTAGCAAACCAAATACAGCAATGCTTCAAAAAGATCATACACCATGATCAAATGGGATTTATTCCAGGGATGCAAGATTGGTATGACATTTGCAAATCAATAAATGTGATTCACCACATAAGCAAAATGAGGTATAAAAACCATATTATCATATCAATATATGCAGAAAAAGCATTTGATAAAATCCAGCACCCATTTATGATAAAAACTCTCAGCAAAGTGGGAATAGAGGGGTCATACCTAAATATAATAAAGGCCACATGTAAGAAACCCACTGCCAGCATCATACGCAATGGGTAAAAACTACAAGTGTTCCAATTAAGACCAGGAACAAGACAGGGATGCCCACTTTCACGTCTCGTATTCAACATAGTACAGGAACTCCTAGCCACAGCAATCAGACAAGAAGAAGAAATAAAAGGTATCCAAATTGGAAAGGAGATAGTAAAACTATTTTATTTGCAGATGACGTGATTCTGTACATAGAGAACCCCAAAGATTCCACCAAGAAATGATCAGAACTGATAAATGAATTTAGCAAAGTAGCAGGATACAAAATTAATATCCAGAAATCAGCTGCATTTTTATATGCCAATGATGAACTAACAGAAAGGGAACTCAAGAACACAACCCCATTCACAATTGTTTCAAAAAGAATAAAACACCCAGGAATAAACCTAACCAAGGATGTAAAAAACATGTGCTTGGAAAATTATAAGACACTGAAGAAGGAAATTGAAGAAGATACAAATAAGTGGAAACATATACTGTGTTCATGGATAGGAAGAATTAATATCATTAAAATGTCCATACTACCCAAAGCGAGCTATAGATTCAACACAATTCCTATCAAGATTCCAATGACATATTTCACAGAGCTAGAACAAATATTTCAAAAATTTATATGAAACCACAAAAGACCCTGCAAAGCAACAGTGATCCGAGGAAGAAGAATGAAGTTGGAGGAATTTCGCTACCTAAAATGAAACTGTACTATAAGGTCATAGTAATCAAAACAGCATGGTACTGGCATAAAAAACAGATGCATAGATCAGTGGAACAGAACAGAAAGCCTAGAAATAAACCCACACTTTTATTGTGAATTAATATTTGACAGAGGAAGCAAGCACATACAATGGACTAAGGATAGCCATTGTTCATCAATAAGCATTGATAGCTTATTCAATAAATGATACTGGGAAAATTGGACAGATACGTACACAAAAAATTAAACTAGACCACCTTCTTTACACCACACAAGAGAATAAATTCAAAATGGACCAAAGACTTAAACATTAGACCCAAAACCATAAAAATCATAGAAGAAAACATAGGCAGCAAAATCTCAGACATTGCTCATAGTGATTTTTATCAGGTATATCTCCCCACGCAAAGGAAACAAAAAAAATAAAATAAACAAATGGGACTTCATCAAACTAAAAAGATTTTGTACAGCAAAGGAAACCATCAACAAAATAAAAAGACAACCCACAGAATGGGAGAACATATTCACCAATAGACCTGATAAGTGGTTAATATTAAAAATTTATTAAGTACTTACCAAACTAAATGCACACACACACACACACACAGAGCACACAAAACAACCCAATTAAAAAATGGGCAAAGGACCTGAATAGTCACTTCTCCACAGAGGACATACAGATGGCCAATAGACACATGAAAAGATGTTCAACATCAGTAATCATCAGAAAAATGCAAATTAAAACCTCAATGAGATATTGCCTCACACCTGTCAGAATGACTATCATCAATAAATCAACAAACAACAAGTACCAGCAAGGATATGGAGGAAGGGGAACCCTTTTGCACTATTGGTGAGAATGCAGGGTGGTGCAGCCACTGTGGAAAGCAGTATGGAGATAACTCAAAAATTAAAAATGGATCTCTTTTGACCCAGCTATCCTACTTCTGGGAATATATACAAAGGAACCCAAAACACTAATTCGAAAGAATATAAGCATCCCTATGTTCATTGCAGCATTATTTACAATTGCCAAGATACGTAAGCAGCCCAAGTATCCATCAATAGATGAGTGGATAAAACAACTATGGGATATTTACACAATGGAAAACTACTTAACCATAAAAAAGAAGAATGTTTTACCCTTTGCACATTATGCATGGACCTGGAGAACATTATGCTAATTGAAATAACCCAGTGTGAGAAAGACAAATACCATATGATTTCAATTATATGTGGAATCCAATGAACAAACTGAACTAACAAGGAAAATGGGGACAGACTCACGATGGAGAGTAGGATGGCAATTTGGCAGGGGGGGTGTGTGGCGGTGGAGGAGTTGCGAAAACAGGAAAAAGGACTCATGGACATGGACAACAGTGTGGTGATTGCTGGGGGGAGGGCATACATGGGTACTAAAAGGTAATGTAAAAAAATACAATACAATTTAAAAAAAGAGTAAATGCACTTTTTAAATTATAAAATTCTTTAAAATCATACGAGTCTGAAATTGTCTCCTCCTATTTTATTCTTTTATTTCAGTAAAAGGATATCATTTCTTTTCTAGTCTTCACATTCTTGATTATGACTTAAATTGTGCATTATACATTTTTCTAAATGGTGAGCTGACAAACAATCTAAAGTTATACAGATTTGAGGAAGCAAAGCATTTTATCTTTGTGATATTATAAGTGGTTTAAAAAAATCTACTTTCTCCTTTCTTCATGAAAAAGAATCTAATAATATGGCCTTTTCTCCTCAATCAGAGGTTATTTTCCAGGTCATCAATCCAACGTTTCAATAGTTAATATTCTTCAAAATTCTTCATTTGAATAGAATCATCACTGATTGTTATTTTATGCCTATAGTTTCATGACCTGCTTTTCTCCACTTCCAACAAAAGCTTTCAAAAATTTTTCTCCTCTGGTCTCGAAAGCAGAAAATGGATGTCGTCTGGGTTAATAGATCTGAGTTCTCCTTCTTCAAAAATGTATTGAGCAGGTTAAATTATCCCTTTCTGAACTATTTGACAAATGGTAGTGGTACGTTAAACTTTAATAAATGTGCAACTATCAAAGCAAGTTATATTTTAGCAGCCTTATGAGTAGATTTATATTAATGAAATCATTTTAAAAATAAACCTTTTATTTTAGAATAATTTACAAAGAGTAGAGAGTGTTTCCATAAACCCTTCACTCAGTTTCTCCTAATGTTAATATCTTGCATGATGGTGGAACATCTGTCAAAACTAAGAAACTGACATTAGTGTATTACTATTAATGACACTATACACATTTCTTTTTATTCACCAGTTTTCTTCCCTAATGTTCTTTTTCTCTTCCAAGATCCCTTGAGGATAACACATTACATTTAATTGTCATGTATTTTTAGTCTTCCTGATCTGTGATAGTTTTTTATGACCTTGACAATTTTAAAGACTACTGGTTGAGTATTTTGTAGAATATCCCTCAATCTGAACTTGCCTGAACTGTCATTCTCATTGTATCATGTCAACGCAAACAAGATATCAAAGTGACTATTGACAGCCTTGATACTTTGGTTAAGGTAATGTATGCCAGGTTAATGTTATTATTTTTAATTTAAAAAATAAATCTATCAATGCAACCTGCAGATATAACAAAGTAAGATATTTATAAATATGGACCTAATGCATAGGAAGTATTGGGTTTTAATTATAATAATTGCATATATATTTAAATAATGACTATATATTTATCCCAGTGGCATTTCCTTCTCTCCTTTAACTGAATTATTAAATGTGTTACTTATCTTAACATATTTGGGCAGTGACTGCGTAGTTATGTGTATTGGAATTATTTCTGTATTTTCTTAGTCATATTAAAGTAAAAAACTTTAAACATAAATTACATACAAATAAAAATATAAATCATCTTTACAATAGTGTTGAAGAAACATATCAACAATCCCAAAACTGTATCAAGTCACTTTAGTTGTAATCATTTGGTATATATAATTATCTTTTACTTTCCTAATTACAGTATTTAAAAATATTGTTGATATTGTGCCACAACCTATAGGACATGCATTCTAAAATGGCATCTGTGTATAGCAATGGAACACCAAAAATTTAGTCCAGCTAATTTTATTTTCTGATTTAACTTGTATAAGTTTGTGAATATACAACCTCAAACTTTTAAACATTTTGTCCTAGGTACTTCACTTTCCCCAGTTGCCAATATCCTCAGTTTTGTAACCAATCAAGTAGAATATTTGAAAATCGCCCCCATAGTTTTTTTTTATTATTTTGACATAATTTCAGAAATGTAGAAAGTTGCAAGAAGAATACAAAGAGCTCCTTATACAGGAATTATTCTGTGTGCCATTCATCCAAATTTCTCAATTGTTAACATTTTACCATATTTGCTTTATTATTCTCTATGTGTGTGTTATTTTTTTCTATACTATTTGGCAGTATATTGCAGACATAATTCCCCCTTATCTTTAAACATGTCAATGTGTACACCGTCTGTCTGGAAAAAGTCCAGCCATTGTTAATATAACGTAAACAGTTTGCACAACATCAATGTAACATGGCAACCAAGGAGAGTGGACTGGAATTCACATGTGTGAACAGTGATGACTTCATTGTACTAGTCTGTGGGGGCAGTAGATGCCATTGAGTGAGCATGTGTACTGCGTGGCCGTCACATTCAAAATAACTTAGCAAGTAGAGCAATGAATCTGCATCAAATTTTGCGTTAAGCTTGAGCATTCCTCTGTGGAAACTATTGGGATGCCTCAGAAGCCTTTCAGGGACAATGCAATGAGTGCAGAACAAATAAAATTGTGGCACAAATGCTTCAAAAGTGGCCAAGAATCTGCTGAAAGTGACTCATGTTCTGGAAGGCCTGCAACAAGCAGAACACCTGAGAATGTTCAACATGTATGGGCTGCAACCTACAGATCAGGGACTGACTGAGAGAACTAGAAGCTGATCTGGGGATTCCAAAAACTACTGTGTCTGCGGTTTTGATGCAGGATCTTGGCATGAAACTTGTTGTGACCAAATTAATTTCACAGCTTCTGCTACCACAGCAGAAAGAGCATTGTGCTACAGTTGCTAACGACTTGGTTCAAACTGCTACCAAGTAACCAGACTTCCTCAAGCAGGTCGTAACCAGAGGTGAATCATGGGTCTACGGCTATGACCCAGAAATGAAGGTCCAGTCGTCCTAATGGAAGTCCCCTGGTTCTCCACGCCTGAAGAAGGTGCAGCAAAACCATAGCAAGATCAAGACTGTGTTGACTGTTTTTTGATTGGGAAGATTTTGTCCATCTCCAGCATTCCCCTCTAGGCACACCTCCCCAGGCCAAATACTTAATAAGGAGCACTACCTCAATGTTTTTCATTGGCTGAGAGATGCAAAATGACAAAAACAGCCACAGCCATGGGCAACTGGTGACTGGCACCTTCATCACGACAGCATGCCTGCTCATGCACCACCTCTAGTGCAGAGATTTTTTGTGAAATATCAAAGCACTGGGGTGATTCAGCCCCACTACAGACCACATGTGGTGCCCTGCAACTTCTGGCTTTTCCCAAAACTAAAATCACCTTTGAAAGGGAAGAGATTTCAGACCATGGATGAGATTCAGGAAAATACAACAGGGCAGCTGATGGCGATCAACAAGAATTCTGCAGAGTGTTTTGAACAGTGGAAGAAATGCCGGGGAAAATGTGTGAGGTCCCAGGGGGCCTGCTTTGAAGGGGACAGTGTTTCCGTGTACAATGTTCCTTGTATCTTGTATCTTCTTTAATAAATGTCTCTATTTTTCATAGTACATGGATGGATACTTTCTGGACAGATCTTGTATATGATTATGTAAGAAAAAAGGTATCCTTTTAAATAACCACAATATAATTTGTTAACATCAGGAAATTAATATTGATAAAAATGATTATCTAAGGGATAGATCTTACTTGAACTTAGCCAAATGTCCCAATAATGTGCTTTATAGCAAAATAAGATAAAGTAGAGGAAGAAAAGCATCTGGTCCAGGGTCCACTCTGGGATCACACCTTGCCAAATCTCTTTAGTCTCCCCCAACTTGGAATAGTTCCTCAGTCTGTCTTTGTCTTTTACAACCTTGATATTTTTGACAAGTACAGACTAGTTATTTTGTACAATGTGTCTGAATCGGGTGCGTCTCATATTTTCACAGATTAGATTGAGGTTATGCATTTTGGGCAGGAATGCCATTAAAATAATCTTGTATCCTTAATGCATTATATCTGGAGGCAGGATATCAGTTTGTTCCATTATGGGTGATGCTAACATTGGCCACTCAGTGAAGATGGTGTCTTCCCAGCTTCTCTCTGTAAAGTTACCATTTCCCCTTCTGTGATCAATAAGTACCTTGTGGGGAGATATTATGAGATGATGTAGATAGTCCATTTCTCACCAAACTCTCACCCAAAAGCTTTTAGCATCTATTGATTTCATGAATCAATCATTACTATGATGTTTTCCAAATACTGATTTTTCTCATTGTATCATTTTTTTTATATTCATTTGCTGGTATCTTCCTACAAGGAAGAGATTTTCCTTCTTATTCTCATTCATTCATTTTTCATTTATTTACTTATAACAGTATAGACTGGTGGATTCTTATTTTACTCAATTGTACATAATTTGTTACTACCATTCTTTATTTTTGATGTTACAATTGTCCCAGATTTAGCCAATGAGAACCATTTAAGCTGTTTTCTATATCCTTTTGACATGGCCCCAGCCTCCTTTGAAAAAACACTTCTTTCCGATGCCAGATATTTAAGACTAATCCTTCATTTTCTGTTTTCCAACCCTGGGGTCAGCCACTTCTCCAAGGAGCCCTTGCTTCTTTTAGTGGAAAATAATGTCTAGAAATTAATATTTGGGCACTAGGTGTGCTCATTGCTACTGGTATATCATTGTTTCTAGACCCTTTTAGCAGACAGAGCTGGTGTGTGTGTGTGTGTGTGTGTGTGTCTGTATTTTGCAGGTTAGGTTCCCTGAAACTCAAACCCTCAGACAGACATTAGTGAGCAGGAAGTTTATTAGGGAGCATCTAGGGTTGAACTCCTGTAGAATTCAAGGAAAGAAAGCAGAAATGGGCAAAGGAAGATGAGCTCTAATTTGGTCTCTACAAAGACATCAGCTGATCCTATGGGAGTTCTGATGCTGGGTGGTTCTTCAGAGTTGTGTTGAGCTGAGGTGAAAGATTCAAGCCTTTATAACCTGCATCGATCATTCATTGAACATGAACTGCTAAAGAAAAATGGTGATGAATTTTGGCAAGATGGATCTCCTCAGCTGAGGAAATCCCACAGAGGGCTACAGCTGGGAGCTGTTTCCAGCATTTTTGGTAATAAACCCTCCAGTCCTGAAAAGAGCTTGGGCAGCATAGGGTATTCATGAAAAATCCACACACATGCTTATCTCTGTCTATTGATCTGTCATCCATCCATCCATCCATCCATCCATCCATCCATGTATCTATCTATCTATCTATCATCTATCTATCTATCTATCTATCTATCATCTATCTATCTATCTATCATCTATCTATCTATCTAAAAAACCCCAGAAGTTTATAGTAATACTTCCAATTCTAATTCAACACCAAAATTCATCCCATAATTTCTCCTTTCAGTATTTGTAGCTCCCATTTCTGATAGTGAAAACCCTGGCACTCACCATCAATTTAGTGCCCACCCTAGAATTCACTGGAAGTAGTGTAAGAATTGTTCAGCCATTCCATTGCAAAAACGAATCTACTAAGTAGAATTCAGTATGTGTTTAGATATCTTTTTGTCTTTAAGAGTATAGAATTGAAATACTCTGTTCAAAAGCTACTTGGATTGGCTCTCCCTTCTCTCCCCACCCACAATGTGATTTGTTATTAATTTCAAATGTAATTAGGTTTATTTGTGTGCTTTCCTTTTTAGGAATTTTCCCCATTCGTGTTGATTTTATTGTTATTAATTGGAGATGCATGTGACACATGTACATTGGTTCAAATATCTAAACTGTGTAAAAAGACATACTCAGAAAAGTGACACTACTTTCTCATCCCTCCCATCCTATTCCAGCAGGTGCTAATATTATTCATTCTTGATATGTCTTTCCTATATTTATTTTTGTGAAAGTAAGTAGATTTCTATGCAATTTTAAATTTTCTTTATTACATAAAATGTACCATACTATATAGAACATCATTATTTTTATACTTTTCTTTGTTCACTGAACAATATATCCTGGAAATCACTCTTTAAAGATTTATTTATTTATTTATTTATACAACTATCTAGTTCTCTGTTATATAGATATACCATAGTTTGTCTCACCACCCCTCTGTTTGGGCATTTGGATGTCTCCAATGTTTTGCAATTACTAACAAGGCTGTAAAAAATAATCTTGTGCATATGTAGTCTCACACCGTGGGAGCCTTCTGAGGTATCGAAGTAATATTTTTTCTCTTTATTTCCCCCCTCTATTCTCTTTATTGTACTATTAAGTTATGATTCATTCATCAATGCTAGGCTGGATGATAGATTATGGATCTACCCTAGGCATTGTAAAGTCTAGGGAAACAAGACACAAGCTCACAGGGTCCTCTTCCTGGGCTGTCACATAGGACACCATTAATGCATCCAGCAGTGAGTTGTGACAGTCCAGGTACAACGTTGTGTGCCAGGAAATTTCATCAGAGACTCGGTACCCAGGGTTCTTATTGGAGGTGGGTGACGTAGGCAACCCTGCCTTGCAGGTACCAAAATTTCAGACTCCCCAACATAAAGCAGGTGTTTAGCATAAACCATATTGTTTGCATAAACAGTTTAGGTACATAATTCTTATCAGCCTAGGAATGGTAGGAACCCTGCCCAAATCCCAGCTCCCAAATGCTGGGCAAGGGCCAATGCTGCAAGAGGACCTCTCCAAAGACAGCAATCCAGGCCTGCTACACTCTTTTCTACACAGTATGTCTGAATAATCTGTCCCTTTTTCATGACGAAATGAGTTGCTTTGGAGCTAAAGATGAGATCAATTAAAGAAAATAAAGTTTGTGTTCTGCACATGGGAATCCTCCTGCCTAAATTTTGACCTTATTTCCACACATCAACACAGTTTGCATACTTCTGAAGTATCCTGGCATGGAAAGATGATGTGGTTAGAACCTCACACATTGCTTGGATTTTATAAATTTTTAGAAGCTGTTTCTGCAGAGACTGCAAAGAAGCAAAATCTACATGAAATGTGTGTCTATAAAAGGGTATATCATGATAGTATTTAATATAATATCTTTATTTTTTAGTTTTCCTGGCATACACAAAGAGCTACATACATGTTTGTATAAAATATAAATGATACTGCTATACATGTTAAAAATGGTTCTGTTTTACAGGCATGTGAATAAAAGTCAACTCATATTCAAAATAAATGTGATTTATAGAAGATGCTGAATGTAACTTGAAGTTATATACAAGTTATAGTCAGCATCTTATACCTACTCTTATACCTACTGTCCTAAACAGGTTAAAATATTTTTATTGAATCTTATTTAGGTAATTTGGAATTGTAAACAAATAGTTGGCGTGTACTGTCTGTGTTTGCTGAACCTAAAGAGAGAGAAGGAAGCATATGTGAACACGCACAAATGCACAAGTGCACACACGCATATACACCCTAAAAACCATCTAGAATTGTTTAGGATTGGCAGACAAGAAGTCCTGGTTCTCAGAACCTAGACTTGCTTAGAGCAGACAACTTAAATGTGAGGTTTTTATAATAATACTGAAATTGTGGGGAGACTTTCCAGCACAGAATCTCCAAGAAATTCAAGCGAAGTCATAATCCAAGTTGTAGGGCTGGTAAAAGTAAAGCTGGTTTGCTAGGATCCGAAATGCAACCGGCAGAGGTTTAAGAAAAGTGTTTAAAGTCTTGATTTGAATGATATCTTGTGGTTTTAGAACTTTCACCCACTGAATCTTTTTTCTTATCAATATTATGACTGACGGATATTTCTAGAGCATTATGCAAGTGTTGTATGGTAATTTGCTTTTAATTTCAGATGAAAGGAAATATGATTTTTATATATACATATATACATATATATGTATAAGCACATACACACATGTGTGCGTGTGTGTATTTTAGTTGTTCATGACTGGTTAAAATGATTACTTACTATTATCTTGCTGTAAAACCTAAAATTGACAGGAGAACAGGAGAGAGTAAAACACTCTAGAAGGGTAACATTAACCCTTTCTCGTGTAAGCAAATCCAACCCTGGTTCTCACTGTGGCCTTGTGGCTGATGTAATTGTTGACAATATTTAATGTTGAAGGCTAAAAGGAAGAGGAAACTGTCTTATGAAAAACAATGTGAACACAAAAAAATAAAGCGATGAAACACTTAAGAGTTCCACATTTCTGCAAGAGTGACTATCACTGTAAAATATTATTGTGGAAGTTCTTCTGTGGAAATATTGATTCAACAAGTAAATGAAACTTGGAAAGTAAATTTCTAGATGGAAGACTTGAAAATGAATGCTGGACCCTTTTTCTAGGCTATAGCACAATTAGATATCCCTAGAATTTTAGCATTGAATCTGATCGTAAGAGACCCAGACACAACTTTTCATTGTGCAGACTGGGAAAATAGGCCTGGAGATTTAAAAGCACTTGCCTAAAATCACACAACTAATCTGGGATCAGTGGAAGAACACGTGGGTGTCACTCCTACAATTGTCTCCAGGATCTCCCACCTCTCTCTTCAGTTTCCATGAGAAGGAATTCAGGATCCATTACCTCCTATGGATACAACAATATAGTATAGGAGGTTCTAAATTAACACAGCTTTAATCAGAAAGTGATCTTATACCTCTTCGACCAAAGTGGGTCGGGCTTCCTCTATGATGCTATTTTTAGGTTATACTCAAGAGTAAACAGCCAGGGAAAGTACACCTTGTTGGACTTGCTGCGGAAAGTGGTACTCTCCAAAGATCCATCAAAACGCTGAAAACTTTGATGTTAACTTTGTGTTTTGGCAGAAGAATCCTGGGACTTTTGAGATCTGTATGTTTCTCAAGCAAATGCCACTTTTTTAACAGACTTCTTTCTTTTGATTGGTAGACTATCCTGAGTTAGCCGAAGCTGGTGAGCCTCACGTGTACAGATGGCCCATGCAGCTTGAATTTAGGGCAGCAGTTTGAATAGAGTTGCAAACGCTATTTTAAAACCTGAAGAGTATTGGCATACAGTAACCTATTCTTAAAATACTGGTGGGTTTTTTGTACCTGCAGATTCTCAGAGACAGATGACTCCTTAAATAGAATCTGGTGGCCTTCTCTCTCTGGGGCAGACGGATATGACAGAGAGGTCACCCAGTCGGAGCCACAGTTGCAGGAGTGCTGTATGCCCCCTGGATGTGCCTGCAGCTTTGAATGCATTTCCCTCCTTTGCCCCCTTGAATGCTCAGTGCTCCGATGCAGTAGTGAGAAACAGAATCTCTGTTGCCCTCCTTGCTAGCAACGTAATGGGAGATGGCATTCAAGTATGCTTGGGTTTCACTTGTCTCTGGTGAGAGTAAGCCCACTCTCTGAGCATAACTTTAGCATCTTAGCAAGTGAACAGAATCCTGGCTCTACCTACAAAATGAGAAAATTAGTCTTTAATTATATAGACACAGTCTGTTTCATAAATAAATCTCTGGTTTCATGTTAGGGTCGCTCCTACCCCTGTCAGGTCAGGCTGACACCTTTCTATCAAATAAGTATCACAATACAATACTTCATTAGCGTGATGTTCATCTAGGTACAGCAGTAAGACCAAAATCAGGACAAGAAGTTTTGCTTCTTCAGGTGGAGTGAGAATGAATCAACTTTCAGGCCACAGTAGAGTGTGCACTTACTGGATTTCCTTACCAGGACCCAAAGGATTCAACACAATTCTATCATTGTTGCTCAACCCATAACCACTGATTCCGAATTTACTCAAGGAAATCGACATTTACAGATGCTGTAAATAGTGACTGGAAAAAAGAAGAAAGTTTTTTATCAGCTATTATTGGATCAATGTTTTCATTTTGCCAGTGAAAGAACTCAGCCCTTGCTGGAGGAGACTGTCACACACACCATCTGGTATGGTGATTCACAAAACCTCTGGCTGGGACACTCCCAGCATCCTCTGGTTGAAACTGGACCGCAATATGATCAGACCTCCGGCCGGGGCTCCAGAGGCCTGGGACCAGAAGCAAAGGGAAACAGCGTAAGTCAGACAAATGCCCTTCCCTCTGTAACAGATTCACCATGTGCTCTCTCAGATGTCTGGCAGAGCATGTGTGTGGGTGGAGGCCAGAGAGATGACCATCTAGTCTGTTATGTTTCATTTACGATCCAGAAAACAAAAATAGAAATGACCACACTATGTTCCTGGGATCTGTATACTTGTACCACAGCAAGTTGTGACCGATGATAGTGTTCGGTACTTCATGTCTCTGCCAAAGAAAGATATTCTTCCATTCTTCCCAGTACTACAACAAAAAACATTCTCATGGTGAATCCAATTAATGGAAAAAAATCAAACTTATGTATCACATATTAGTGTAAAGTCAACAATTAAGAGATTATCTAAAAGCCTCCTTCCACATGCTTCCCCTTCATCAGCTACCATTTAACTACCTAACGATAGTAAAACATCTGCTTCAGAAACATCTCAGGTCCTGGATTTTAAATGCTTATTTGAAAACCCTTCTGCTTTCTCTACATGCTAAATTTTAGTCAATTCTACTGTAGGATAAAGCCATAAATTTTAGTAACATCTTATACTAAAAGAGGGAGGAATTTAGTTTTAAAGACAACAATTTCACTCTCCTAATTTAGCACAATATTTTTAAGGGGAAGATATTTTGTGCTTTTAGATGTCTCATTATTTGTTCTTATAAAAGTGTGGTCTCTCTCTCTCTCTCTTTTTTTTTGTTTTTTTTGCAAAGCTTTATCATACACAGGGAAAATAGCCTGGTTTCCAGTATAACTAATATAGCAGGGATTTGATTGTCTTCCTTTGGACATTTCATTTTGGCATAACTCATAAATAATATATTGGGTAGGCTGAAAAGTTCATTTGGTTTTTTCCGTAAGATGGCTCTAGTAGCACCTAGCTGTCTTTAGCTTCATTTGAAACAGTTTTGTTAGACTGTATTTTGACAGCTGTCATGTCAATATGCATTAAAAAAAACTTATCAAAATTGGAGAATTTTTGTGCAACCACTTTAATATGGAAGACAGAAGAAAATATGCAACGTTTTTGGCACATAATGCTTTATTATTTCATGAAAGGTAAAAATACAACAGAAACAGAAAAAAATTTGTACAGTGCATAGAGAATGTGCTGTGACTGATTAAACGCATCAAAAGTGATTTGTGATGTTTCATGGTGGAGATTTGTCACTGAATGATGCTCCGTAGTCGGGTAGACCAGTTGAAGGTGATAGTGATCAAACTGAGATGTTAGATGAGACTAGCCAGTGTTATACCATGCAGAAGGTAAGAAGGTAACCAACATCCTCAAAATGTCCTAATCAATAAAGTTACTGGTGAAAATGAAAAATGTGGGGGTTTTTTTATGGAAAACACTATACTGACTTTTTAGCTAACCCAATATCTAGTGATCTAAGGAAAGCTAAAATTGTTAAATTTTCAATTGATATAAAAATCACCTTGCTTAATCTAATCCACAGTGAAGGGTACCTACCTTTATGAGTCAGCCAAATTGATGTTATCTTAAAGATATCTCAGTGTTAGAGGAAACTAAGTTAAACAAACTACTTGGAATACACTGGGGACATGTAATGGATTCAATGTGTGTGTCCCCCAGATTTTATATTTTGAAATATTAACTCCCCACAAAGGAATGATATTAGGAGATGGGGCCTTTGGGAGGTGTTGAGCTTGCAAGGGTGGAGTCCTCATGAATGGGACCGTGCCCTACAGAGACCCCAGAGAGCTCCCTGTCCGTTCTGCCATGGGAAGGTGCAGTGAAACAGTG